>CM024754.1:171667245-171955364 GCA_014218235.1 Colocasia esculenta
TTGGATAGACTCATTTAAATTAGAAGTCTATTGCATATAAATTACCTAAGTCTACATCGATTATTATTGTTAGTCACATCGACTACTGCTTCAATATTACATCGATTATAGTTCACTTAAACATCGACTACAGTTCAATCCAGTTACGATCACATCGATTTCACTTAAACACGATTACAGTTCAACATTGATTTCATTTAAACATCGATTACATTTCACATCGATTACATTTCAACATTGATTTCATTTAAACATCGATTACTTTTCAACATCAATTTCCACTTAAATATCGATTATTTTCACATCGATTTTACTTAAAGAGATCGATTACATTTCACCTCGATTTCACTTAAACATCGATTATGTTTCAACATCGATTAGCTCATATCGACTTCATCTAAAACATTGACTCTCTTTAAAATATCGATTATGTTTGAACATCGATTTTATTTGAACATCGACTCTTCTTTAAACATCAATTATGTTTAAACATCGACTCTCTTTGAACATCGATTATGTATGAACATCGACCTCTTTTTACATTGATTATGTTTGAACATCGACTCTCTTTGAACATTGACTCTCTTTAAACATTGATTATGCTTGAACATCGATTATGTTTGAATATCGACTCTATTTGAGCATCGACTCTCTTTGAACATCGACTATGTTTAGACATCGATTATTCTTTGAACATCGACTGTATTACCTTGATAATGACCTTTACAATGATCATTTGATTATGTCTATAATTGAAGTTTCACTAGCCATGATAAATTAGTATTAATCATATTTTTCCCTTGCAATTCCTTTCAAATTTATTTTGAAATGTTGTACATCTTGAATTTTCCCGCAAACTGTTGCGTATCCTTTACATATAAGCATTTATTGTTTTATCATGGGTATAGTGTCTATGCATGTCATCTTTTACTGGTTACCACTTTCATCACATATCAGTTAGAACTTTAAATGATGATAGATGGTATTTCCTCTTTAAGATATCCTCATGCAGTATGGCCATGAACATTGACTAACAGATTAGATACATTTGAGTTGTCTATCTCCAGCATTTGTTGTCTGTAGGTTTCCACTACTCACACACATTTACAATGTTGGACATATCATGTTGACCGGAGTAAAGAGATATCCATATGATCTCTCTCTCTCTCACTATGTTTCTATCCAAGCATTTATTATCTACAAGTTTTCTGGGTTTCTTACATTGGACTTGCTACAACTTTCAGGAGACACGTTTCGAGATGAGAGACAACAGACACTTCAACGGATTCTTCTTCAAGAGAAGATAAATAAAGTGTGGTGACGAATGAAAGACCATCCTTATCAGATAGAAAGAAAGAAGATCTCACTCCTCATTCAAAAAAATAGTCTCTTGCTCTTAGCTCTCCACAAAAGCACTATTCTTCCATTCCTTCTAAAGTGTGAGAGCTTGTTTTAGATATGAGAGATCCTCTTCTTAGGGTAAGTCTTTTAGTCTCTCAGATTCTGCCCCAAATCAATCATTTTATTGTTGCTATTAGCTTGGTCTAGGGGCCATCACCTCTTTACTCTTCTTTGTGTGCTCCTCTTCTTAAGTGAAGAGAAGACCTGTTGTATGGTAGGTGGGTGGATCTTTTTTGTAGTAAGGAAGATTTGTTGTAACATGTGTGTATTGCCTCTTCCATGGAGTGAAGAGAAGGCCAGCTAGTGTTGGATGTATAAGTGTCATTGAGGGGACTATACCCTTGGCTAGTGGAATCCCAAGTTGTTGCCTAGGGACTGGACGTAAGACTCCTTGTGATAGGAGATCTGAACCAGGATCAAAATTTCTGTTGTTCATGTGATTGTTTTTATCTCTTAATCCACTGCTCATTAACTCTAACTATTTCATTTAGTGTCTCTAAAGTTATTTTGTCACACAATATTTCTAAGACGAATTTTGAGCAATCCATTCACCCCCCCTCTGGG
Source organism: Colocasia esculenta (assembly GCA_014218235.1). Lineage (NCBI taxonomy): Eukaryota > Viridiplantae > Streptophyta > Magnoliopsida > Alismatales > Araceae > Colocasia > Colocasia esculenta. The sequence goes on from CM024754.1 coordinate 171,669,211, forward strand.
ATTGCAACCTGGTCAACAAGTGGCATCAAAGCCAAGTCTCTTCTAGGAGTAGAGCTCACGGTCTGAAGAGCAAAGATAAATGGTAGCCCAATGTTTTGTAGAGGGACAATATGTCAACTGGCCTCACTGTTCGATGGAGAAGACTACAATTATGAAAGACAAGAATGGAGTTCTTTCTTTAAGGTCTAGACTATCAACTATGGACCTTAATAGAAGACAAAGATATGATAATTCTAACTCCAAAAGAAAACTGACAGATGCTGAGAAGAAGCACATGTCTCAGAATAACAAGCCAAGAGCATATTGTGTTGTTCACTAAGCAAGAAGGAATTCAACCAGATATCTGCCTGCAAGTTAGTCAAAGAAATGTGGGGACAAGTTGAAACTTACCTATAAAGAACAGACAAGTAGATAAACCAAAATATCATATACTTAACAGAAATATGAGAAGTTCCAAATGCATTCAGAAGAATCTATTTCCCAAATGTACAGTAGGTTTACAGATATTACAAATGGCCTAGCTAGGCTAGGCAAAAGATATGAGACAGGATATATGGTGAAGAAAATACTAAGATCCTTACCAACTACATGGACTCCCCAAGTTACTGACATAGAAGAAGAAAATGATCTTATGGCATGTCTCTCGAAAAACTCATTGGGTCTCTAATGGCTCATGTGATAAATATGGAAAGGCTAAGAGAATCCTTCAGCAAGAAAACATATAACAATGCCCTCAAGGCAGCATAAAATACATCTGAAAGTGAATTAGAAGGTGAAAGAAGTGAAGAGAATAGTGAAGAAGAAGAAGCTTTCCTCTCCAAATGACTGCAAAGAATTTTGGCCAAAAAGAAGTATCAGTCAGGAAGGAGAAACTTCAAGAAAGACAGAATTCAAAAGACCTGAGCCTGTCTGCTATGAATGCAATGTTGACCAGGTTGTAAGCCTAGGGGGGGGTGAATGGATTGCTAAAAATTTCTTCCTGTTAATAAGATTACTTTGACAAGGGACACTAAACTCAAATATTAGAGTTAATAAGTAATGAAGATAGAATAAAAACAATCATAAGAGCAACAAAAATTTATCCTGGTTCAAGATCTCCTATCACAAGGAGTCCTACGTCCAGTCCCCAAGCGATGACTTAGGATTCCACTAACTAAGGGTACAGTCCCCCTTAAGGACACTTACACATCCAACAACAGCTGACCTTCTCTTCACTACACGAAGAGGCAATACTCCATCTGATACAATAGGTCTTCCTTCTTACAAAAGGGAAGCAAACACCCACTACACAGTAGGTCCTCTCTTCACAGATGAAGAGGAGCACTCAGGAAGAGTAGAGGGATGATGGCCCCTAGAACAAGCTTATAGCAAATGCTTGAGGCGAAATCTGAGAGACAAGAGAATTACACAGGAGGAAGTTCTCTCAGATCTAAAAACAAGCTCTCAAAAACTAGAAGACAAGTGCTTTGTGGAGTGCTAAGAGTATGAGGCTTTTTCTGATGAAGGAACAAACTCTTCTTTCTTATGTTCTTCCAAAAGTCTTTTTACATGGAGTCAACATATGTCTATTTATCTTCTCTTAAGGAAGTATCCATTGAAGTGTCTGTTGTCTCTCATCTTGAAATACGTTAGCTGTGTCTGGTCCAACGTAGGAATTGGGAAAACCTACAGTCATTAAATGCTAGGATAGACACATACAGAGAGAAAGATTATCTGGATATCCTCTTTGCTTCTGTCAACGTGACAAGTCCAACGTTGTAACGTGTGTGACTACTAGAACCTGCACACAATAAATGCTGGAGCATAGACATCTTAAATGTATCTAAGCTATCAGTCAACGTCACAGGCCATGCTTTAGGAGGATATACCGAAGAGGAAATTCCATTATATCATCCATTAAAGTTCTACTTTATGTGACATGAATATGGTAATCGAAAAGAGTTGCGTGCATAGATATTGTACCCGAATAATAAATGTTTGAGTGCACAGGATACACCATATTTCGTGGAAATTTGAAATGGACAGTAATTCAAAATATATTTCTGAATGCATGAAGTAAAATCTAATCAAGACTATCAGAGTGATTATAAAAATCAATTATCAATAGTCTCCATTACTGTCCAAAACATAATCGGTGGTGAACAAAAGTGGATGTTTTAGAGATTGTCATATGTATAATGATACCGTTGATGTCCAAACACAATTGATGTTCAAGTGAAGTCGATGTGAGTGTAATCGTTGTTGGATCGATGTTGAGATGTGACCAAATCTATGTAGAGATGTAATCGATGTTAAAATGAGTGCGATGTGAACGAATCCATGTACAAACGTAATCCATGTACCAAAAAGTACTATAATATATAATATATATAAGGAGGTAGGCTGATCATCAATCTCCCCATTTTTGGTGATGACAAACATTAAAAGTATATATGAAAGAACTGAAATAATTTGCAAAAATTTCTAAAGTATTATTTCGAGTGTTTTCTCCCCCTTTTTGTCATTAAGCAAAAATAGATAAACAAGAAGAAGATAGAATTTAGGAAGAGAGACAAAGAGAAATGGGAGCCTAAAGAGCAAGATGGTATATATAGTGAGGATCTGAGATGTAGAAGGCAGGAGACAGAAGAGAAGTAAGGAGGGAGATAATTTGCCCAGCTTTGACTTTCTGCTCTTCAAAAAGATTCTTAAATACCCCCCAACTAATGTTATAGGAAGGCCACATCTTTGCACTGAGTCGTTGAATGTGAACTGCCTCTGATCCTCAATAAATTTGGTGTACTCTGGAGCACTGAGAGACAATTTGTAAAACATGAGGTCCAAAACTGGCATGCAGTAGAAACTTCTATAGATATAGGATAGTGAATATTGTGAGCTAGCAATTCCTGCTTCACAGCAACAACCACTTTGTATCTTTCAACCCAGATTGAGTAGAGATCTGACACCAGATTGATGGAGTTAAGATCCATGAATTGCTTAGGAGAAAGGGTGGGTTGATTAGACTAGAATAGAGATGCATTGAGCTGATCCAACTGGAGAGCAGCCTGATATTTTATGCCAGTCAGATGGGAAAAACCTTTCAGACTGAAGATTTAATGAATCTCCGGTGATATTCTCTGAACAGAAAATGATGGAAGGCTAAGGGAGCAACTTTTTGAACAAAGATCCGAGCTTTGACTCTAGCAAACCTCTCAAAGATATTGAACCAACATTAGAGTCCATGAACAGAAAATGTAACTTAGGGAGCAACTTGAAATCTGGCATCTTGAAAGTGGCAAAATTAACCTGAAGAGCTGTACTATCAGGGTGCTGAGACCAAAGATCATGGATTGCAATCCGGATTTGGGCAAGCTGAACTTCAAGAAGACCATTAACATGGCAGTAGTCATTGTACATCTGAAATTGCCTGATCAATTTGATTTCCTTCTGATTGGAAGGACCCCAAGAGGAGGTATGCTGACTCACAAACCATTCTGAAAGGGAAAGAGGATGATCTGATGGAGGGTATCTGTGATCCCTTGCAATTTCAAACTTACAGTAGAGGGCTTTATGGGATCTGGCCCACTGATTCTCAGTCTTGAACTCAGCCAAAGAAAGGATTTTATTTTGGTCAGGTTTGGGCACCAGAGATACAGGAAGGATAAGCGTGAGATATTCTGACAGATTGAGATAGGGGAGGCCGAAGATTGCAACAAAGGTACATTTTCTAAGGTATGTAGTGTAAAGGGTTTTTCTTCTATGGACTACAGAGAGAGAGTACCACAAAGGAGGAAATAATGTTGAAGAGGTGTGGGGAGCAAGTTCTTTGGAATGTTTCCTTTTCTTTGAGGCAAGACTGGGAGAGGGCTGAGAGTTAGTCCTATGGTGATGAGAGGAAACAAATAGAACTGTTTTGAGAATGGCCTCTTCAAATTCATCCTTAACGTTGGTAAGAGTAAGGCCAGTGGTGCTAGTGCTCTCAGGAATGAGAGTGATAAAGGATGGTGGAGTAGGAGGATGGAGAGAGGAGAAAGAAGATGGAGGGTAATGAGTAGATGGTCCAGTAGAGGAAGGACTAGAAGAAGAGGTTAGAGGTGCCTCAGAAGAGGGGGGTGGAATAGAGGAAGAGGGAGTAGATGATGATGAGGGTTCATCAAAGAAGGGAGTAGGAGAAGAAACATGTTTGGGAAGCGGTTTCTTGGAGGGTTCAGGAGCATGTAGGGCAGTGAAGGGAGCAGTAGGGGAGGAAGGGGCAGGAGTATCCAAGACTGGAGGAGGATCAACTGAGGATGAGGGCTCAGAGGGCCCGGAGCCCCCCAAAAGCACCGAAGGCCCTGCTGGCTCAACAACTGCTTCTTCTTGCTGAGAAGGCCTTGATGGCCCAGCAACTTCCTCCACTTGCTCAGAAGGCTCTGATGGCTCAACAACTGCTTCTTCTTGCTCAGAAGGCCCTGATGGCCCAACTACCTCTTCTATAGGAATGGATGGCCCTGATGGCCCAGCAACGGGTTCTTCTGGCACTAATGGGTCTTCCAGCACTGACTGATCTGCTTGGTCTGACTGTTGAGAAGCCCCGGATGGCCCAGCAGTAGCTTCAGGTACTGATATAGATGGCCCTGGTTTAGATACAATAGGAGGAATAGGAATGGCTTGAGCTGAAGGGGGTGCTGCAGAGGTGGAAGAAGGCAAATGATGTCTCACAAATTGTGTGAGATTAGTCACCATGCTCTTAAGACTACCTAATTCATTTCTCATAGCTTGGAGCTCAGATCTGACTTTACAAATAGCTTTAGCTTGGGAGCTTTGACTGTGAACAACAGATGCCACATCTGCCTGAAGGGAACAAAACAACTCTCCATGAGCATGTAACCGAGTGACAACAGGGTCCAGATGAACACATATCTTCATTTTCTTGGATTTATTATGAGATTTTCTATTGAGCCTAGGAATACTACTAGCTACAACCATTTCTTTCCTTACAACACCAACAACTGGCTCATCATGCAAGGCTATAAAATCTATTTGCTGGTGAGCATGATCATCATCATCATCATCAGAAGCATCTTCCACCAAACCTTCTTGAAATGGATCTACAAAGACATTAGCAGCAGGCTCCCCCTAAGCAGGAGCATCTTCCATATGAACTTCTTCTGATAGGCCTTGAGGCACACCATCTGGAACAACTTCTACATGCTCTTCTTCAACAGGAGTTTCTTCAACTGGAGCACTAAGTGATTCTGCCCTTAGTGTGAGCAACTTCTTCAATAGGACTGACAACAGTTTTCTGTACAACAGGAGTGTCATGTACAGGGGCAAGTACTTCACCTTCAGCTGATTGCCCAAAGGGCTCAATGTGTTCAGGAGCTATATCTTCAATCCTCCATTCAGATAATGTGGATGCCACAAGTTCATCATCCCTAACTACAGTGTCAACCTCTTGAATAGATGGAGCATCAGTAGTAGAGGTGTCTCCAATGATGGCTTCTGTAAGGCCCTCGAACTTTGTTCTTTATTTAGACTTTGTCATATGGTGTTTAGTTACTTGTGTATAGAGTTATGTATAGTATGTGTGTATGTTTGTCCTCGTACATATAATGTTTACATGATGTTGTATATATGTATATGCTTGATAGGTATGTATATATTGTTTTACTTACATTGTACATATGGTGCTTAAGTTACACATTACATATTGTGTATATATATATAGTGTATGCATGTTATGCTGCATTTCTGTGTCCTGGCCGAGAGACATGTTAACGTCAACATGCTTGGACGTTTATGGGAGAGTCGACGTCCAGATCGATGAACGCTGACTCCCAGTAAACGACAGCAATGTGGCCGTCTATTTCTCCAGAAATTGTGCGGTTTCAGATCTGGAAACGACAGCGTTTCCTCTGGTCCCGGTTTTAGAAACCCACCTCCAACGGTAGGATTTCAACCCTAAAGCATATCCCGACCCCCTTAGCTTATAAAAACATTGTTTTTGTCCAGATTAGGTTCCTTTGGCTCTTGTGAAAACCCTAGAACCCTATGAGAAAACCCGACTTTTGGAAGCAGACTTCTGAGTATAAGTGCATGCTGTAAATTTTATGTGTGGTCTAGTACGTCAGTAGTCACATCATGAGGCTAGGATGAATATCTATATATAGTTCTAATTATTAAAATTTTTGTAAATGAATAATGAGTATGATCTAACCATGATTAAATGGATATAAATAGCTCTGTTGTGAATTAGGGTTTCATAATTTTTCCACGAAAGTATGAGGTATGAATTCAAGTTTTGGAACTGTTAAGTATGTCTGTGTTACTATGAAACCTACTTAAGTGAAATTAGTGATAAATATGCTTGAACCATGATCCAATTGTTATAATTATTTTACAGATCCAAAAAAATCTGAAAAATTAAGTATGTGATATGTTTACTGTTTAGAACCTGTGATAAAAATTTGGTTCTTTTTTTATGCCAGTAAGTGCAATTATTGGTTTAACCATGGAAATTAGTCATGTTGAGCATGTTAAGCTTAATCTTGAATGATTTAGTAGTTAGTAGCATGAATAGGATTGTGTTATGAGTTAAATATCATTGTGAAATAGTAATAGCATGTCTGTAAATTGATCCATGTACATGAGTTAAAAGTGCATGTGTGCGTGTGTTTAAGTGCATGTGAATAATGTAAATGAGCGTGGTAAAATGTTTAATGTGTAATTGTTCCATAGTGACACTGCTACAATAGAGGGCTGTGGAACCATACTGCAGTAAAGTCCTTACGGGAAGGTTCAATGTGTGTGATATCCTATGGGCATTAGGATGAAATCCTAGAGGTGGACAAGTACCAATGGTTAGGGTGGAGAATGCTTCTCCCGGTTCTGCGCAGTTAACCAAGATCCGTCACTGTGTTGCTTAGGTGATGGGTATGTGTATGTGTATATGTGTGTCCTTCTAGTGGTGGTTTGGACTATGTGTCCGGCAAACAAGTGTAAAGTGTAAATATGTGAATGTGAATATGTGAATTGTGCAATGGGAAATATGAGTATGTGAATTGTTAAGTGAATAAGTTAGCATGTGAATAATTGTAAACCATGTGATTAGGTTTAATTTATGTCAAAACAACTTTAAACTTTAATAATATTGTATGAGAATTACTTACAGATTTTGCTTGACTAAATTTCCTGTGGAGGAACTTCATAAGGGATTGTTAGAAAAACTTTGTTAGATTTTGTTAATTACTAAAAAATAATATAATAAATAAATTATATGGGGATGACTGATCATCAATCTCCCCCTTTTTGGTGATGACAAAACATAACATGCATGTGCTGAAATTTACTTAGTAAATTTTCTGGATAATTTATAATAGTAGATATGTATTTCAGAGTGTGTTATTTTCTCCCCCTTTTTGTCATTAAGCAAAAGAAATGTAAAAAGATAAAGAAAGAAGAGAAGAAAGATAAATGGAGCCAATCAACACTATATTGATTACTGAGGGGGTACAGAAATGTAGAAGGCAGGTGATAAGAGGGAGGCATGGCGAGTAATGGTGGGCCAAGCCTTGAGTTCCTGCTTTCAAATGTAGTTGGAAAACCCCCAGGCAATAGTGTAGGAAGGCCCCATAACAGGAACCATTCGCTGGATATGGATTTGCCTTTGAGCTTCTAGGAGTTGGCATATTCATCCTTTGCAAGAGAAATCTTGTATGAGCTAGAGGTTCCCAAAGTAGAATGCTGTAAGAATTGGTCAATAGAAATTGGATAGAATATCTAGTGCTACTTTAGTTCCTTTTTCAGAGCAACAAAAACCTTATACCTTTCTACCCAAATGGCAAACAGATCTTGAACAAGATGGATGGAGTTTAGATCCAAAAAATCTTCAGCTGAAAGAGTGGGTTTCCCAGAGTTAAACAATGAGCTGTTCAGATTTGCTAGCTACTGAGCAGATTGGTTGTAGTGCTTCTCCCAATCAGATGGAGAGAGCCTCTCACACTCAGACAAGAGGGAGCAAGCACATCAGATTTGATATATCCCCTATAGTATTCTTGAATAGGAATCTGTGGAAGGCAAGTGGATGGCCCTTCTGGATTGAGATTCTGCCCAGACTTTAGAAAATCTCTCAAAAATGATGGGACCTACTTCAGAATCCATGACCAAGGAATGAAGCTTGGGGAGGAAGACACCTCTGGGAGCTTTAGAGTAGCAAATCTACCTGAAGGAGGTATTGACTGGGTTTTCAGTCCTCAACTGAGCAATGGCTCCCTGGAACTGACCAATCTGGACTTCAAGCAGTTGTTGACAAATCTGTAGTCTTTTGAACATCTGGAAGTGCCGACCAATTTGATTTCCTTTTGGATGAAAGGTCCCCAGACTTTCATGTGGTGATAAACCACTCTGATAGTGTGAGAGGATGTATGAAGGGGGAAACCGTTCAGATCTTGCAAGTAGGAATTGTCTGTAAGAGACTGATGGCCCCTAGCCCATTGGTCTTCAGTCTTAGATTCAGCCATTGAAAAAAACTTGGACTGATCTGATTTGGATATGTGGGGAGAGAGGAAGAACAATATGGGGGTGTTTAGTGAGGTTAGGTGAGGGAGGCGAAAACGTAGCATGTAAGTTTTTTGAAGGTATTCACAGTATATGAATCTCCTTCTGTTTTCAACAGAAAGAGAAAACCAAAGAGGAGGAAAACAAGGTTCTGAGGAGAGAGCAAGGTCCTTGGAGACTTTCCTCTTTTTAGGGACAGGACTAGAAGAGTTTGTCCTGTGAATATCAGAGGAAGTGGACAGGACTGAGCGAAGAATTGCTTCTTCAAACTCATCGTTAATGTCCTGAATGACCTCACCCTGGATGCGAGCACTCTCAGGAATGATAGTTATGACTGATGGAGGAGTGGGTGGATGAAGAGAATAAAAAAAGTAGGAGGAGGTGGTGTAGATGGTCCAGTAGAAATAGACCAGAGGTGGAGGGTCCAGCTGAAGAAGATATCTGGAGGTTCCTCAAGATGGGAGGAGGAGGATAGTAAAGAGGAAATAGGTGAAGAAGAGGTAGCAGGAATGGTGTAGGAGACGAATGTGTATAGGAAGTGGTTGTTTGAAGGTGGCAGGGGCTGGAGGGGCAGTGGATGATGAAGGTGGTGAAGGAGAGTGAGAGTCTGAAGGGGAGAAGAAACAAGTGGCTCTGGGGGCACAATCTCTTCTACAGGTTCTTGACTCTTGACTTGCTCGGCCTCTGACTCCACTGACCCTGATGGCACTGATTCACCAACTGATGGCCCTGATGGCCCAAACACTCCAACTGATGGCCCTAGTGGCCCAACTTCTTGTGCAGGAACATTCTGCATGAATTCCTCAACAACATTTGGCCCTTCTGGCCAGCCTTCCTTTCAGTAACTGGCCCTGATGGCCCCGGTCCTTCTGGAACTGCTTAAGTGGGAGCAGAGGGGCAGGAGAAGACAATTGCGCCCTCACCAAAACTGAAAGATCTATTACTATTCTTTTTAGGCTTCCAACTCATTCCTCATTCCTCGCAGCACCTGCTTTGACTCCTGCAAGCTCCTTGACTCCGTGCTCTGACTAAGAAAAATAGACGAATATCAACTGGACAGAGCATAGGATCTCCCCTTGTGCATCCATCTATCAATCACAGGCTTCAAGTCACAAGAATCTTCTTCTCTTGTCTCTTCGTTTTTGTGTGCCTTCTTGGTTAGTAATGGAATGGCCTGGCTGGCCACTTTCACCAATTACCACCAGCCACTTTCCTTATCAACATCAACAACACCACCTAGAGGTGCTGTCCACTCTCCACAAGAACCTGCTTTGAAATTGGTATCAGTGGCACATCCTGTGTGGGCTCCCCCTGAATTTCTGCTTCCTTTTGAATCACATGCTCTCCCCTTGAGCTGGAGCATCCCTCAAGAATATCTTCTGTGTGGCTTGGTGCCACATCTTCTGAACTTGCTACTGCTACCTGGCTTCTTCCATAGTGGCATCTTCAGCGGGAATAATTAGGGTACTTTCTTCATGAATCTTCCTGCTCCCCCTAAATATTTGCAACAGTCTCCAATACTTCTTCAATTATAGATGCAATGACTGTTGAGGGGGTATGTACTCTAGATGTCTTCCCAATGGGCTTCAATATGCTCAGGAGAGATTTCTTCTATTCTTCTAGCACTTTCCACTGGTTCTTCAATTCTTACTTCTTCTTCCTCTTCTTGGACCACTGGAATTTCTGGGACTACTGGAGCTTCACCAATAATAGCCTCTCCTTCTGCCATGGAGGTCTTGGTCCAAACACTTCCTACTAGGGAAAATAACTTTTCTTTAGATTTCTAGACCTGATAGGCTAGCCCATCTTCTCCATCACTTCTCCGTCAGATCAAATTGTAATGCCTGAATATCCTGGTCAGTAGATGAGCATACGGAAGTGATACATTCAGCTTGTTCTTCTTATCCCTATCATGTCAGCAACAAATCTCATCCTCTCAATTATTATCTGTGCCATGTTAATGTCCTGATTTTGGATTGCCCAAACCATCATATCTGAGTCGGCCTTAGGGAAAGTCGAGAAAGTGGCGCTCCTTGGTACTAGAATCTGGCACACAATAAAATGCAAAACCCTGTTGAATGCATTTAGATGGTTGATGTCTACCTTCCCATCCTTCAACTTGTACTCTGTACCGATGATACCTAACCCCTTGGGATGGATATCTACACTATCTACTCCGCTACGACCAATGGTAGATACACCAAACAGACTTTCCAGAAGTTCATAAGTGATGAGGATAGATGTACCTTTGACTGTGGATGAGAGGGACCCATCTTCTTCTATCTTCAGGCATGTAAAGAACACCTTGACCAGGTCAGGGTAGCTAGCTTCAGACACTGTAACCATTCTAGTCCATTTCATCCTTTCTATGGCTTCCACAATGCTATGCATCCCATTCTTATCTAAATCAGCAATATCTACTGCCTTGTTACCACAAAGCTTGATCTTTACTGCTGCAAACCTCTCTTGCTGCTCTGTTGTGAGGAAAGCGATGCTATATCCACCAACGGTGCCGGAACTTCCAGAAGCCGCCATGGAAATAAACAAGGAGAGTTTCTAGAGGATCGTGGGAAGGAATGGAACAGAAACCCTCAAGAAATTTTGCGAGAACAGAGAGTTCTTTTTGAAATCACACAGAGAAGATTCTAGAATCGATAGGATTTTATCGCGCTAGGCAAGTCGAAAGAGTAGAGAGAGAGAGAGATGAAATCGATATGGCATGGATTTCGCGCACTAACGGCAGGAGATAAAGGCGCTTTTTGAGACGCCAGAGAATTAAATGCATATAACGACAAAAGAGGACAAGATAATGGAAACAATAAAGAATTCATCCCGAAAGGTCATAGCATTTTATGACGCAAGCAATAAAGGATTTTCTTGATTTTAGGGGAGAGAGAAAGCATTATTTTGAAATTTTATTATTTCAATTACATGAGAAAAATCTGTTACAAATTACACATGCCTAATTCCCTTCTAAGAGATGTAAATTTCTCTTCAAGTAAGGCTTTTGTAAAGATATCTGATAACTGATTCAATGTGTCTATAAAGAAAGTATTTATATTACCATTAGCTACATAATCTCTAATAAAGTGATATCTGACCTCTATATGCTTCGTCCTAGAGTGTTGAACTGGATTTTTCGTGAGATTTATAACACTTGTGTTGTCGCACATCAATGGGATAGTCTTGATGTGCAATCCATAGTCCTCAAGCTATTATTTTATCTATAGGAGTTGAGTGCAATAGCTCCCAGCAGCTAAGTACTCAACTTTAGCTGTTGATGGTGCTACTGAATTTTGCTTCTTTGAAGACCATGTAATCAAGCATCCTGCAAGAAATTGACAACTACCACTGGTGCATTTTCTATCTACCTTGCATCTAGCATAATCAGCATCAGAATATCCAACTAAGCTAGTTTCACATGATTTTGGATACCATAAGCCTAAATCATGAGTTTTAGCTAATCATCTAAAAATTCTTTTAACAGATATTAAATGGAATTCCTTAGGATCAGCCTGATACCTTACACACATGCATACGCTAAATAAAATATCAGGTCTACTAGCTGTCAAGTAAGCAATGATCCTATCATGCCTCTATACAGTTTTTAATCTACTTTCTTACCTTCTTTATCATTGTCTAACCTGGTGGATGTGCTCATTGGAGTGGACAGAGGTTTAGCATTATCGAATTCAAACTTCTTCAGCAACTCTTTGATGTACTTTGCTTGACAATATGTGTACCTTCTTTACCTTGCTTGATTTGTAGTCCAAGAAAATAGTTGAGCTCTCCCATCGTGCTCATCTCGAATTCTCCCTGCATGAGCTTCTCAAAGTGCTTGCACAAGGATTCATCAGTAGATCCGAAAATAATATCATCTACATAAATTTGCACAAGTAATACACTTTTAACTTTTGATTTGATAAACAATGTGCTATCTACCTGTCCTCTGATGAAACCGTGGTTTAACAAAAATGCACTGAGTCTTTCATACCATGCTCTAGGTGCTTGCTTTAAACCATATAATGCTTTATGCAATTTAAAAACAGGATTTGAAAAATCTACATCATCAAAACCAGGAGGCTGTTCTACATAGACTTCCTCCTTTATATATCCATTTAAAAATATAGATTTTACATCTATTTGAAAAAGTTTTAAATCCAATGCACATGCATAAGCAAGTAAAATTCGAATAGCCTCTAGTCTAGCTACTGGTGCATAGATTTCATCGAAATCTATGCCTTCCTCTTGGGAATAGCCTTGAGCTACTAGTCTAGCCTTGTTTCTAGTGTTAACACCAGCTTCATCCAATTTGTTCATGAACACCCATTTGGTGCCTATCACATGATGATCTGATGGTCTCGGAACAAGGGACCAAACTTGGTTTCTCTTGAACTGATTAAGTTCATCATGCATAGCTAAAATCCAAGATTCATCAGACAGTGCTTCATTGACTGTCTTTAGCTCAATTTGTGAAACAAATGCTATGTAATCGCAAGGAATAACATTACCTCTTGTTCTTACCCCAAGTGATGGATCTCCAATGTTGTTGTATTTTGGATGATCCTTCTTGTATCTCCATTCCTTTGGAAGATCATTGTGAGCTATTTCTTTCTGTTGTAGTTCTTCCAAGGGCGGATCTTCATGATTTTTGATAGATATTTCTTTTAGTTTCTTAGAGAGATTATCTGCATTTTCATCATCACTATCGACTTTCTTTCTCAAGGAAGGGTTAGATTCATCAAAAATAACAGGAACAGTTTGTTCAATTAATAAACTTTGTTTATTAAAAACTCTATAACCTTTAGGTTTAGAGGCATACCCTATGAAGATTCCTTCATCAGATTTGGAATCTAACTTACCTATGTCTCTCTTGCCATTGTTGTGAATAAAACATGGACATCCAAATGTTTTTAAGTGATTGATCTTGGGTTTCCTTTGCTGGTATAGTTCATATGCTGTCTTCTTCAAAATTGGCCTGATCATTACTCTATTTATGATATAGCAGGCTGTGTTGATAGCTTCTGCCCAGAAATATCTTGGAAGATTGTATTCTGATAGCATGGTTATGGCCATATCCAACAATGTTCTATTCTTCCTTTCAGCTACCCCATTTTGCTATGGTGTCCTTGGTGCTGAGAAGTTGTGCTCTATTTCCATCACAAAATTCTGCGAATTTGTCATTATGCAATTCTCCTCCATGATCTGAGTGAATACTTATTATGCTGAACTTTTTATAATTTTGAACTAGCTTACTGAATTTCACAAAACTGGCGAATGTGACATCTTTATGTTCCAAAAATGATACCAAAGTAAATCTTGAATAATCATCAACTATTACAAATCCAAAATTCTTTCCTCCTAGGCTAGTGGTTCTCATTGGTCCAAATAAATCCATGTGTAGTAATTCTAGTGGTTTGGAAGTAGTTACTATTGTCTTTGACTTGAAAGAGGATTTAGCATGCGTCCCTTTTGCACACGGTTCACAAATACCTTCTGTTCTTGAGCTTATCTTGGGAGACTTTCTACTAAATCATGTTTAATTAGCTCCCTTATTCCATCTAAGCTGCAGTGACCCAATCTTCTGTGCCATAGTTCAACATTCTAATCTTTATTTACTGCTAGACAGACATCTTGTTCCTTCAATTCCTCTAGATGCAGTACATACAAATTCTTTTCTCTATAGGCTTCAAACACAATCACACCATCCTTCATAATAACGCACTTAGACTCTTGAAATTTGATTTGGTGACCCTTGTCACACAGCTGGCTGATGCTTATGAGATTGTGCTTGAGTCCTTTGACGCGTAATACATCTTCTATAAGAGTTTTGCCTTGACTTCTAATAGATCTACAACCTATCACTAATCCTTTTCCATTGTCACCATAGGTTACTGTGCCTTCTTCATCTTTGATGTGCAAGAATAATCTTCTGTTGCTAGTCATGTGCCTTGAGCACCCGCTATCCAAGTACTATTTTGATGCTTTAAGGCTTCGCTGCAATTAAAACACTAAGCTTTAGGTACCCAAGTTCTTTTGGGTCCTTACTGGTTAGTTTCTTCACCTTTTTCTTTTAGGGATCCACTTTAAGTGTTTAGTTGTACATGTTATTTTAGTATGTCCTAATTTATTGCAAAGACTGCAGCATGATATTTTATTTACTGTTTCAGTTGGCCTATATTTAAAGTTAGATTTATATTCAGTATTTTGTTCGGCTACAAATTTTGGAGTTGGGTATATTTTAGGATGAATGATTGTTTCTTCATTGTCAGGCGGAATATATCCTAAACCATGCTTTTTTTTACTTGATCTTCTTGCTCCTTTTAATATTAAAGATGATTTACCATTTGTGAATTTTTCAATTGTATTCGATAGATATTCATTGTCTTTTGATAGTGTGTCAACTTTCTTTTTAAGTTTAATTATCGTTTCCTGGTTTTCCAGGTTAGTTATATGTTCATTTTTAACTTTTAGGTCTTCACATAATAGTTCATTTCTTCTTTCTAATTCAGAGATTTATTTTTCTAGCTACTCAGTTTCAGATTTTAAGTCTGAGTTGGTGATCTCTAAGCATGCATAATTTTTCTTGGTGGTTTTTAATAGCTTGCATACATCCTTATATTTGCTGTATAATTCGTTGAAAGCATCTTCTAAACTATCTGAATCAGAATCATTACAAGAAGTGAAAAATGAGTCAGATGTTACCTTATCTTCAATGTTTGCCATGAAAGCCAGATTGGGTTTTTCTTCTTCTTCATCGTTGGAGCTTGACTCACTGTCTGAGTCACTTTCATTGTTCCATGCAGCGGCCATAGCTTTCTTTTTGTATCTTTTGAATTTCTTTGAGTTGTCCTTCTTCTTAAACTCTATCTTCTTAAGTTTTGGACACTCAGCCTTGATGTGTCCAGGCTTCTTGCATTCATAGCATATGGGTTCTAATTTCTTAGCATCCTTGGCTTCAGGTTTCTTGAAGTCTTTTCCCTTCTTGAAGTACCTTCTTCCAGACTGATACTTTTTCTTTGCTAGAATACGCTTCAATCTTCTAGAGAGAAAGGCCTTTTCATCTTCACTGCTCCCATTGCTTTTATCACTATCTAATTCATCACTAGATGTGTCTTCTGCGGCTTTGAGAGCGTTGCTATGCTTCTTCTTGCTGGAGGATTCTCCAAGCCTTTCCATGTTTATCTCATGGGCCATTAGTGACCCAATGAGCTTCTCAAGTGACATTCTTTTTAGATCATTAGCTTCTTCTATGGCTGTCACCTTCGGAGTCCAAGAGGCTGGTAGGGATCTTAATATCTTTCTCACCATATCTCTCATGTCATGGGTCTTTCCAAGCCTAGCGAAACCATTGGTAATATCTGTGAATCTGCTATACATTTGTGTGATGGATTCTCCTGATTGCATTTAGAATCTTTCATATTGAGCGACCAGGATGTCTATTCTTGTTTCTCTTACTTTGTCCCTTCCTTCATATGTAATCCTAAGTTTTTCCCACATTTCTATCGCTGACTAGCACGCTGAGATCCTGTTGAACTCTTTTTTGCTTAGTGCACAACATAGTATGCTTTTGGCTTTGCTGTTAAAAGATGTTTTCTTTTTGTCTTCTTCTGTCCAGTTTTCTCTGCTGTTGAGAACTACCAGGTCTCCTTCTTCTAAGACAAAGTTAGAAATCGAGACCTTGAAGAAAGAATTCCATTCTAGTCGTCCAGTAGTTGTAGTCTTCACCATTAAATAGAGGGGGTTTGTTCACGGACTGACTTTTCGCATATCTTTGAGCTGCCATTTATCTTTGCTCTTCAGACCGTAAGATCTTCTTTCTTGAAGAGACTTGGCTCTGATACCACTTGTTGCCCAGCTAGCAAGCCCAGAGGGGGGGGTGAATGGGTTTGTAAAATTCTTGCTAGAATAAAACCTGTTAATAAAACGCTTAACAGAAGAACACTAAGATCGATAGTTAGTGTTAGTGATAATGAAGACACACATGCAACAACACACAAACATAGGAAAATTTTATCCTAGTTCGAACCTCCTATCCCAAAGAGTCCTACATCCAGTCCCCAAGCAACAACTTGGGATTTCACTAACCAAGGGTACTGTCCCCCTTAAGGACTCTTACACATCTAGCCGCAACTGGCCTTCTCTTCAAATCTGAAGATGTACAAACCAACATCTGATGCAATAGGTCTTCCTTTTTCAATGAAGGGAATAGCAACCACCTGTTTACAATAGGTCTTCTCTTCATAACTAAAGAGGAACACACACAGAATGTGAGTACAAAGGCAAATGGCCCCTAGACCAAGATTATGAGAGTTTGCTTGATCTGAGGCAATGTCTGAAAGAGACAAATTTTCAACAAGAAAATCTCTCAGAACAACAATTAGCTCTCGAAAGACTAAGCACGAAAGGCTGAGAGCTTAGAGCTGAAAGAATGGTGGAGTGAAGCGAATCAACTCTTCTATCTGATGCTTGCAGGTGCTTTGATGGATTCTATGTGTGTTGCTCAATCTATCTCTCTTGTCTGTCTCTCGTCTCTTTGGTGGAGACTTCAGTCTTCTATTTACCTTCTATAAAATCTTTTGACTGTTGAAGTAGCCGTTCAGATGCCCATTGTCTCACAGCTTTATGCTCGTTAGAGAAACTTGTCGTAGGCATGCAGAGGTGAGCTTGCAACTATAAGTGCTTGGATTGGTCTTTGCATCCTCAGAAAGATTTTCTGAATCTTTTATCCTTTCGACAGGTTGACGGATCCATACATGACGTGCTTTACTACAGAAGGCCTGCATGCATTAAACACAGATACCTAGACAACCCCTTTTTGTCTACGTTGTCAGTCAACCTTGGTAGTCGTGCAGTATAATGATATGCTTAAACTAGAAAGGATATCCTGTCACAAATCAAGACTCTATGCGATACATCAAATAAGCAAGAGGATTTCGTGTGAAATGATCAAAATCTTAGTATGCGCGGGAAGACTTGAACTCCACAGAGTTTTGAAAATATGTTTGAATAGTATGGTCATTATCAGGAATATCTGAGAAGATAATAATAATGAAATCCATGATAATTCATTCAAACCAAAATCGTTGTGAAGAGTTTTATTGTATACGAGAAATCGATTTTAAAATTATAATCCATATATACATATAAATGAAACTTTATGTTGATGTGAATAATGAAATCGTTGTCCAGGCAAATCGTTGTTCAAGTAAGAGCAAATCGTTGTTTGAGCAAATCGATGTTGACTAAGGCAAATCGTTGTTCAAGTAAGAGCAAATTGTTGTTTGAGCAAATCGATGTTGACTAAGGCAAATCGTTGTTCAAGTAAGAGCAAATCGTTGTTTGAGCAAATCGATGTTGAAGTGGTAACGAATCGTTATAGCGATCAAATCGTTGTTT
Organism: Colocasia esculenta; assembly: GCA_014218235.1. Classification (NCBI taxonomy): domain Eukaryota; kingdom Viridiplantae; phylum Streptophyta; class Magnoliopsida; order Alismatales; family Araceae; genus Colocasia; species Colocasia esculenta. The sequence continues at coordinate 171,687,127 of CM024754.1, forward strand.
AACTTACGAATCGTTACAGCGAACAAATCGTTGTTTCACTTATCGAATCGTTACAGCGACCAAATCATTGTTTCACTTATCGAATTGTTACAACGACCAAATCGTTGTTTCACTTATTGAATCATTACAACGACCAAATCGTTGTTTCACTTATCGAATCGTTACAGCGACTAAATCATTGTTTCACTTATCGAATTGTTATTTAAGTGACTTATGAAATCGATGTGAGACCGAAATCGTTGTTTCGCTTATGAAACCGATGTGAGATGAAATCGTTATTTTTCTTAAGAAATCGATGTTCTATCAAGGAAATCGATGTGTACTTAGAATGAATACATGCTTTAAACTTTAAATAACAAAGTATGAGAATTGCTTACAAATTTTGCTTGACTAAATTTCCTTTGGAGGAACTTCATAAAGGATTGTTAGAAAAACTTTGTTAAGATTTTGTTAATCACCAAAAAATGCATATAATAAATAAATTATATGGGGATGGATTGATCATCAATTTGGACAATGTACTTATTTTAAAGTTGTAATAATGTGGGCACCTGCATTTCTTTTATTACTATCTAGACTGTGGATATTTGATGATGATGATGGAATGAGAATGAGATTATTTGTTTATTCTGCTGTAATCTTGTAATATTTGTGTACATCTCAATCTAGTGTTAAGTGTTGGGTAAATGTCCCACTGTAATGACATCCTTTGTACCGATGTGGATTGGTATAATCGTACCGGTATAAAGAGGGTTGTTACAGAGATTGGTATCAGAGCAATACCCAAGTTGAGATTGTACATGAATATACCATCATCTTCATAATATGCTAAGCCTTTATAGAATTGTCCACATATGTAGAAAATTTTAATAATGAATGAAAGATAGCTAAGAAAATGGTTAGGGCTAATCACTTAGTTTCTAACTGAGGTTAATTTTTTTTTCAGGCTATGGCTTCTCGTGGTAGGCGTGGTGCTCATGCTCGAGATGACGAGCAAAGACATGAGGACAGGGGTGAGCAGCAGGCCCCAACATGGTAGGGTCCTACAGCTCTTCCTCCACCACCGCCTGTGGATTATGGTATGTTCATGCACGGCCTAGTGCAGGCTATGCAGACTAAGGCACACACTCAGGCTGCACTTCAGGCTCAGCTGGAGGCTCAGGTTAGATTGGAGATAGAAGTAGTCTGTTTCTTTTAAATATATGATTGTTGTGTTGTTATTATGTTGCTTATATTATTTGTTGTGGCAGGCTCAGGCTCCAGCTCCAGTTCTCTGGGAGTATGGCCATGGTGGTCCTTCCATTATGGAGCGATTCAAGAGGATGGCTCCGCCCTCTTTTAAGGGGGAGAGTCAGCCATTGCTGGCATAGAGCTGGACGAGGGAGATTGAAAAGATCTTTCGGTCTATTAGGTGTGCTGAGGAGGATAAGGTTAGCTTGGACACCTACATGCTACAGGTATTATTATTTATATGCATGTACTTATGTTAAGTTTAGAATTTTGTTTAGATTGGTGCTTATAGGTGGAGTTGTTTCTACAGGAGAGAGCCGATGTGTGGTGGTCCTCTTTGCTGCGCACCAAATTTAAGGATGGTGCTATCGAGGTGTCATGGGATGAGTTTACGAGGCTCTTTCGGGCCAAGTTCATCCTAGAGCATATTCAGGACAAGATGGAGTAGGAGTTCCTTACTCTCACCCAGGGCTCCATAATGGTGCTTGAGTATGAGGCTAGGTTTGTAGAATTATCTAAGTATGCACCTCATATAGTTGCTGATGAGTGCAGGAAGGTGAAGAAGTTCGTGATGGGCCTTAAGCCATCACTGAGATTGAGGCTTGTGGCGTTTGACCACCGTACGTTAGAGAGGCTCTCAGCACTATGTGTAGGCAGGAGAGTGAGATGGAGCAGTACCTTTAGGAGAAGAAGACTTTGCATAAGAGATCACCGCCACCATTTCAGCATCAGGACAGGAAGAAGGCAGCGTACTAGTCACCGCAACATCTAGTGGCAGCTAGCAGTCAGCAGGCAGTTGCTCCACGATCCCCCGGCGTCAGGCCCAGTGATAAGAAGATGTGCCCTCACTGCGGAAGAGCACATGGTGGTACAGAGTGCTGGAAGCTAGCGAGGAAGTGCTTAAAGTGTGGCAACAACGAGCATCAGATTAGAGATTGTCCCAGACTGCAGCAGGGGATTCAACGTGGATCGCCAGCCCCAGCAGTGACAGCAGCAGTAGCTCCAGCTACAGGAAGACCAAGAAGGCCTCGAGCCCAAGCTCGAGTGTTTGACTTAGCGTGAGAGGATGTCGAGCAGGCGGAAAATGTCACAGAAGGTACGGTTCTTTTCATGGGTGTGCACGCTCAGGTTTTGTTTGATACGGGTGCCACTCACTCGTTCATTTCTGAGCAGTCTGCTAGTCGGTTAGTTCTAAAGTCAAGTGTAGAGGTTGAGGAGTTAGAGGTTCCCTTGTCTGTGCACACACCAGCAGGAGCAGTATCCAGTAGGAAGTATATTCCGTCTTTACCGGTATGCTTTGAAGACCGAGGCTTAGATGGGTGCTTCTTTTTGCTAAAGATGAAGGACTATGATGCAATTCTAGGTCTGGATTGGCTAGAGGTGTAGCACCCCGGAAATTAAATGGAAATAAAATAATTTCCATAATATCAGAGTATTTAAACATACGTACCTCTATCGTATGTGCTAAAACACATCAACAAATTCCGTAAAAATTATAAATCGACCCCAAACATTATTACTAAAAGTTTCACAAAGAAATTTGTGCCAAGAAAAATCGAATTAGCCAAGTTTAAAGTGTTTCACGACTTATTATCGTAATTCATGAATATGTCAGAAAATCATTATCACACGTACTTGGATGAGTCATAAAAATCATATAAGGACTTAAAATAATATCCTCTAATGACCCATCAAAAAATTTGGGTCAATAAAAATTATTTGGGCTAGGTTTAAGAGTTATTGTGACTGATTATCCAAATTAGGAAACAAGTTGGAAAACCGTTAACACGGAAATACGACGCAACCATAAATTAAATAAAAATGTTGGAGAGACTTCTAACATTATATATTAATGACCCAATATCATAATTGGGCCAATGGACATTATTTGGCCCAAAAATCAAATGAAGCAAGAAAATACATAGAAATTCGCAACTTTAAATAAGCTAAAATTAGGAAGAGGTAATTAGAGTTGAATTGGGAAGAGATCTTGCATTCTTGGCAACTCAAATTTGTGCTTAACTATGGTGGGAGGTTTCCTAAAGCCTCACACACTCTAATGGAGGAAGAAATCCTCAAATTAGGAAACTAATAAGCCAAAACCACAACTTGGCTTTCCTTGTCACAATAGGACTCCTAAACACCATGGTTGCTTAAATACTCTCCATTAAACCCTAGGGACGAGGTTTACAACTTGTTGGGGTCATGTGGAGGAGTGCTGGGCAGCTGGGGAGCTGTGGATCGACCACAAGAAGCTCATCTTCTTCCTCCTTTCGTCTTCTTCAGCCTGTGCAAACCGTCCTCTTGGAGTCAACCAAAGGTAAGTCAAACCTAAATCCCATCATGCAAGGCCTATACCCTTGGAAAGAGGGTCAAGTCTACGTTCTAACCCAACTGGAATGCCCAAATGCCATGTAGTATACATTGAGTATTAAGCGTTCTTCAAATAGTGGTCTGAACAATGGATTTCTAAAGATCAAGACTTCATCAACCCAAAAGGTAGGTTTTCTTAGGCCAAACCTTAACAAATCTTATACCAATGTGTAGATCATCAAGTCTAGTTTCATGTCTAATTGGTTTCATCGAATTCCAATCAGTAGATTTTGAATTCTAGGCGTTTTGCCAAAGTCGCGCATGTTAGGGTCGTTTCCTGTTCATGTCGATTTATCGCACATCCTGAAGCCGTTTCAAATTATTTAAAAATCATAGTTCTCTCCTTTTTCATGTTCCCAACAACTTTCATGTTGAGACATTTGTCCGAAGAGACCTAGTTTAGGAGAGATAAAAATTGCATGATCGAACCCCCTGTGTGCAGTTGTTTTTCTACGTTTTCGGTCAGGCCCTGAATCGCGTCCAGGAAGGTGGACGCGATTCAAGGACCTGGTATTGCATCGCCCAGAAGAGACATGATCCCATGAAAGGCGTCTGCACCCCCGGACATGATTTGGGCCTTGACCAGTCCACGCCCCGTGTGGGTCTGCACGCCACCTGGGAGTCCGCACCGCTCTGAAACGCGGCGTCCGACCCCGACGCGTTTCAGAGGGTTTTCCCACCCAAGTTTTTCTTTACTAATTTTCGGTAGATGCGCCCTTATCCCCCGCCATGATTCAATCATGAACGCGGCCATTCATGTGGACGCGATTTTGACTGTTCACTATTTTGCTGGTTTTCGCTGTGCATTGCGTTTTAAAGTGCGTCCACTGTGTTGGACGCATATTTTTAGGTTTACCCGAGGTCTGTTTAACATGATATCCCATGTGTCATTTGCATATCCTCGGTCTGATCATTACATGACATATGTTTAATGGCTTAAAAGTGTTTAACCCATTTAAAAAGCTTTAATTATATGAACGTTATTCTAATTACTTACTTAATGACGTGACTATTCATATAACTTGTAATTCACTCTTCTTACTGTTCTAGCTTATTTAAATGATGATTATTATCTTAAAATCTTGCAAACCCATGTGTAGTTAAATGCATTGTTCATTGCATGCCATCATGTTAAGTGCTTTCCGCAAGTTTGAAACCGATGGTTGTGAATTGAGACACGCGTACATCACTACATACTTGCACATCTAGGCAGCCCTTTTCTTGGGAATTTGGAAGCTCTCTACTGGTCATTCCAAATCGGTTGACTAGTGACCTTTTCTCCAAGGCCTCCGTAAATCTCCTCTGACTATGGATTCCCACATGGCCGACGAGTTGGTTGTACCATTTAAGTTCCCTAGAGATAGCGTGCACTTCCTCTCTCATCTTGTTCTCATGAGTGTGATTTAGAATCTAGACTAAAGCCATTAATGTAAAGATTGAATTAAAGTTTAAATCCAGCCGTTATGCTGCCAAATTTATCTCTGGATCATTGTTATCATGAATCATGTTCAATTTACTTATTACTTGTTCTCATCATTATAATGAACATGACGTTGCACATGCTTACTTATTGAAACTCTCATTGGCCATTATTAATGACTGTGGGTATCTACATTTAAAATTATGTGAGATGCTGACTGGGAACGACAAGTTCCAAGGGCTCCAGTCTAGGCCCAATGACGGAGAGTTATAAATATACTGTTAACCATGGGGTATAATGATTACTGGCATTGCATCTGCGCTGGGAGTCGTGCGTGCGTGTTGGATGACAGATATAATAACCACATACACGTGTCCTGGTGTACATTCTTGATGGATCTTTTCTTGGTGTACATTAGTGTCTATGTGCCTGATTAGTGTTACATTATCGTGATCGTGCGTTCTTATGTGCTTGCTTACGTGATATGGCCATCCTGCATTTAATGCAATTAGTGATATCTTGCGTTCTTGAAAGCTATTGACATCAAGTGAAATCTTGTGTGCTTGTACAAATTGATCTGTTGCTAGTTCTATCTTGTCATCTTGTTCCAAAATCCTGTTCTATCATGATCACTCTATCTAGCTTGTTCATATATCATGTTTTAAAGAGTTTTATTCGTACATGCATATCATGACATTCATCATGCTTACCTAGTTCTAAATTGTTAATCACTTATATCATTGCCCGCACATTAAGATATAAATCCTACTGGGCTAGTTTGCTCATTCCCTACTTTTACCCAATCTAGGTGACTATGACATTCAAGAGGAAGAGCCAGTCGAGGATGGGAATGCATCCGAGTGTTGAGAATTCCAAATCTGAGTCTATCTATAGTTAGTTTATTTTGAGTGTTAGAACGTGTGGTAGAAAGTGAGGAATAAAATGTACTTTTCTTTTTATTGAGTCTTAGTCTTGTAATAGTTTTCCCATTTGGAATACAATGAGTTGAGATTTGAATACAAGATTAGTTGAGTTCAATATTTGGGCCCTATGATGATGTATGTTGTTATACATTTAGTGAGTGCTAGCTAGAGGCTTATTTACCGACTGTTCACGTCTCGGGTTATCGACTCAAATTATTCTGCATTATTAATATCCGCTGCGTAATTCTCGAGACGTGACAGTTTAGCGGTATCAGAGCCTAGGAATACCAAATAGGATATATGTCTCAAGATTAGGAGATACCTATGGAACCTAGGTCATGGAAATTAAATATAGTACCTCGTGAGAATGGGTGGAGACTGGGAATATGATAGAATGAACAAAACACTCCAACCCATTCACTCTTATAATGTATCTAGAGGCATTAATTGGTTTCCATCCTTTTTTCAGGAACCTTCATAACTCTTACACTCAACTGCAATGGCTCGCAATCAGTGGCAAGCTATGCAAGAAACCGTGGCTGGATTGACCTAGGCTTTGCAGAATGTAGTTCAGGCTGCTGCATCTAGGAACGGAGCCGGTGATCTACACTGTAACTTTAGGAGTTTGAACCCTCCTCGTTTCTTTGGATCCCCTGACCCAGACGAGGCAGAGAATTGACAAGAGGTGATAGAACGAATTTTCCAAGTGATGCAATGCACTAATAGGGAGAAGGTGGTACTGGCCACTTTTCAATTCACTAAGGATACCCGAGCATGGTGGAAGGCCACATCGGCCCACTTGCCTAATGTTGGCGAACTGGAATGGGCAAGTTTCCTAGAGATTTTTCGAGGAAAGTACTTCTTGGAGAGGGTCAAGGAGAAGAAGGCAGTGGAGTTTGCCGCACTAAAATAGAAAGGAATGTCCGTGGCTGAGTATGAGGCTCAGTTCGCGCATCTGGCTGTGTATGCCTCACATCTGGTGGGAACGAAAAGATTAAAGGCTAACCGTTTCATGGATGGGCTCAGGCCCATGTTCATTGAGAAGCTCAGACCACACAACATCTAAACCTACACTGAGATGGTCCAAAGAGCTCAACTGGTAGAAGACACAATAGCTAGGTGGAAGGCTTAAGGGGGAAAAACATCTCAAAGCTGACCTTTATAAAAAGGGGAGCAGTCGATACAACTAGAACTTTCCCCAATAACAACAATAACAACAACTACAACAACAACAAAAGGCCAACCACTGGGAAGGACTATGGCATGGAGAAAAAGATCAAAGTAGAAGAAACAATGATGGTGAAATATTGTAACTTTTGCAACAAGCCTGGGCACAAAGCGGACAAGTGCTGGAAGAAGGCCGGGGCTTGCTTGCGATGTGGGAGTCATGAACATCGTATACCGAACTGTCCCATGCTAAAAGACCAAGATGGAAGGAACCAGGGAGTGGTAAAGCGTCAAGGACGTGTGAATGCAATGACGCAAGCAGAGCTTCCGAAAGGAGGTATGATTGTTAAACCCCTAGACTGATCTTATGATGTTTTCTTATTAGTACATTTCTAAGTGGGGGAGATCATTAAGGAGAAATTAGAAAGGGATAATCCAGTAATTATACCATAGTGAAGTAAGATGGAGTTATAACAACCATGGAAGGAAAACAGAGTGGAATGAACTAAATGAATAATACGGGTGGCCATAGGTGTAGATGTTGGACTAACCTCCACGATGTGGAAACAAGTTAGAAGAATTAAATCCGAAATGACCTCATGGGTCATAACTATCAAAGCCAATTAATGATCTATGAATTTAGGGAGTAAATTATCTTAAGTGGGGGAGGGTGTAGCACCCCGGAAAAATTTAATTACAAAAAAATTCAAATAAATGGAAATAAAATAATTTCCATAATATCAGAGTATTTAAACATACGTACCTCTATCGTATGTGCTAAAACACATTGGAAAATTCTGTAAAAATTATAAATCGACCCCAAACATTATTACTAAAAGTTTCAAAAAGAACTTTGTGCCAAGAAAAATCGGATTAGACAAGTTTAAAGTGTTTCGCGACTTATTATCGTAATTCATGAATAAGTCAAAAAATCATTATCACACGTACTTGGATGAGTCAGAAAATTAAATAAAAATCATATACTGACTTCAAAAAATATCCTCTAATGACCCATCAAGAAATTTGGATCAATAGAAATTATTCGGGCTAGGTTTAAGAGTTATTGTGACCGATTATCCAAATTAAGAAACAAGTCGGAAAACCGTTAACACGGAAATACGACGCAACCATACATTAAATAAAAATATTGGAGAGACTTCTAACATTATATATTAATGACCCAATATCATAATTGGGCCAATGGACATCATTTGGCCCAAAAATTAAATGAAGCAAGAAAATTCATAGAAATTCACAACTTTAAATAAGCTGAAATTAGGAAGAGGTAATTAGAGTTGAATTGGGAAGAGATCTTGCATTCTTGGCAACCCAAATTCATGCTTAACTGTGGTGACAGGTTTCCAAAAGCCTCACACACTCTAATGGAGGAAGAAATCCTCAAATTAGGAAACTAATAAGCCAAAACCGCAACTTGGCTTTTCTTGTCACAATAGGACTCCTAAACACCATGGTTGCTTAAATACTCTCCATTAAACCCTAGGGATGAGTTTTACAACTTGCTGGGGTTGTGTGGAGGAGTGATGGGCAGCTGTGGATCGACCACAAGAAGCTCATCTTCTTCCTCTTTTCGTCTGCTTCAGCAAGTGCAAACCGTCCTCTTGGAGTCAACCAAAGGTAGGTCAAACCTAAATCCCATCATGCAAGGCCTATACCCCTGGAAAGAGGGTCAAGTCTACGTTCTAACCCAACTGGAATGCCCAAATTCCATGCAGTATACACGGAGTATTAAGCGTTCTTCAAACAATGGTCTGAACAACAGATTTCTGAAGAATGAGACTTCATCAACCCAAAAGGTAGGTTTTCTCGGGCCAAACCTTAAAAAATATTATGCTAATGTGTATATCATCAAGTCTAGTTTCATGTCTAATTAGTTTCATCGAATTCTAATGAATAGATTTTGAATTATAGGCGTTTTGCCAAAGTCGTGCATGTTAGGGTCATTTCCTGTTCATGTCGATTTATCGCACATCTTGAGGCCGTTTAAAATTATTTAAAAAACATAGTTCTCTCCTTTGTCATGTTCCCAACAACATTCAAGTTGAGACGTTTGTCCGAAGAGCCCGAGTTTAGGAGATATAAGCGTTGCATGATCGAACCCCCTGTGTGCCATTTTTTTTTCTGCATTTTCGATCTGGCCCTGAACCGTGTCCAGGCAGGTGGACGCGATTCAAGGACCTGGTATCGCGTCACCTAGGAGCGACGCGATCCCATGAAAGGTGTCCGTGCCCCCGGACGTGATTTGGGCCTTGACCAGTCCACGCCCCGCATGGGTCTGCACGCCACCTGGGAGTCTGCGCCGCTCTGAAACGCGGCGTCCGACCCCGAAGCATTTCAGAGGGTTTTCCTACCCAAGTTTTTCTTTAATAATTTTCCATAGACGCGCCCTTATCCCCCGCCGTGATTCAATCATGAACGCGGCCATTCATGTGGACGCGATTTTGACTGTTCACTGTTTTGCTGGTTTTTGCTGTGCATTGTATTTTAAAGTGCATCCACTGTGTTGGATGCGTATTTTTAGGCTTACCCGAGGTCTGTTTAACATGATATCCCATGTGTCATTTGCATATCTTGGGTCTGATCATTACAGGACATCTGTTTAATGGCTTGAAAGTGTTTAACCCATTTAAAAAGCGTTAATTACACGAACGTTATTCTAATTACTTTCTTAATGATGTGACTATTCATGTAACTTGTGATTCACTCTTCTTATTGTTCTAGCTTATTTAAATGATGATTATTATCTTAAAATCATGCAAACCCATGTGTAGTTAAATGCATTGTTCATTGCATGCCATCATGTTAAGTGCTTTCCGCAAGTTTGAAACCGATGGTTGTGAATTGAGACACGCGTACATCACTACACACTTGCACATCTAGGCAGCCCTTTTCTTGGGAATTTGGAAGCTCTCTACCAGTCATTCTGAATCGGTAGACTAGTGACCTTTTCTCCAAGGCCTCCGTAAATCTCCTCTGACCATGGATTCCCACATGGCCGACAAGCTGGTTGTACCATTGAAGTTCCCTGGAGATAGCGTGCACTTCCTCTCTCATCTTGTTCTCCTGAGTGTGATTTAGAATCTAGACTAAAGCCATTAATGTAAAGATTGAATTAAAGTATTAATCGTGCCGTTATGCTGCCAAATTTATCTCTTGACCATTGTTATCATGAATCATGTTCAATTTACTTATTACTTGTTCTCATCATCATCATGAACATGACGTTACACATGCTTACTTACTGAAACTCTCATTGGCCATTATTAATGACTGTGGGTATCTACATTTAAAATTTAAGTGAGATGCTGGCCGGGTACGGTGAGTGTCCAAGGGCTCCAGTCTAGCCCCAATGTTGGAGAGTCATAAATATACTGTTAACCATGGGGTATAATGATTACTGGCGTTGCATCTGTGCTGGGAGTCGTGCGTTTGTGTTGAATGATAGATACAATAACTACATACACATGTCCTGGTGTACATTCTTGATGGATCTTTTCTTGGTGTACATTAGTGTCTATGTGCCTGATTAATGTTACATTATCGTGATCGTGCGTTCTTGCGTGCTTGCTTGCGTGATATGGCCATCCTGCATTTAATGCAATTAGTGATATCTTGCATTCTTGAAAGCTATTGACATCAAGTGAAAATCCTTATCGTGATCACTCTATCTAGCTTGTTCATGTATCATGTTTTATGAGTTTTATTCATACATGCATATCATGACATTCATTGTGCTTACCTAGTTCTAAATTGTTAATCACTTATATCATTGCCCGCACATTGAGATAAAATCCTACTGGGCTAGTTTGCTCATTCCCTACTTTTACCCAATCTAGGTGACTATGACATTCAAGAGGAAGAGCTAGTCGAGGATGGGAATGAGTCCGAGTGATGAGCATTCCAAATCTGAGTCTATCTATAGTTAGTTTATTTGAGTGTTAGAACGTGTAGTAGGAAGTGAGGAATAAAATGTACTTTTCTAAGTCTTAGTCCTGTAATAGTTTCCCATTTGGAATACAATGAGTTGAGATTTGAATACAAGATTAATTGAGTTCAATATTTGTTCGCTATGATGATGTATGTTGTTATACATTTAGTGAGTGCTAGATAGAGGCTTATGTGCCGATTGTTCATGTCTCGGGTTATCGACTCGAATTATTCCGCATTATTAATATCCACTGCATAATTCTCGGGACGTGCCAAGAGGAGCACTATGGTTTAGTGGATTGTCGTGGGAAGAAGATTACTTTCCGTGTTCCTAGTGAGGATGAGTTTTCACATCCATTGCCAAGGAACTTAGCGGGAAGGTTTGTAATCTCCGCCATGAAGGCGATGAGAATGGTGAACAAGGGATGTGACGCTTTTCTTGCCAGCATTGTATTAGTACCGAAGGCTGATCAGTCGGCTACCCTTGAGGAGATTGATGTTGTGCAGGAGTTTCCAGATGTATTTCCTGATGATTTATCTGGTTTGCCACTGGTTAGAGAGATAGATTTTACTATAGAGTTGCTTCTACGCACCTCTCCTATATCAAAGGCTCCATATCGGATGTCACTTGCAGAGTTAGCAGAGTTAAGGAAGCAGTTGCAAGATTTGCTGGACAAGGGATTTATTCACCCTAGTGTGTCACCATGGGGCGCACCTATATTATTCGTGAAGAAGAATGATGGTTCACTCAGGTTGTGCATTGATTATAGGAAGCTCAACCAGGTGACTATGAAGAACAGGTATCCCTTACCGCATATTGATGACTTATTTGATCAGTTGCAGAATGCTTCGGTGTTTTCAAAGATTGATCTGCGGTCCGGCTATCATCAAATGAGGGTTAGGAGTGAGGATGTGTCCAAGATGGCCTTTAGGACTTGTTATGGACATTATGAGTTTTTAGTGCTTCCATTTGGTCTGACCAACGCCTCTGTAGCATTCATGGATCTCATGAACAAGGTGTTTAGACCTTATTTGGATAGTTTCGTAGTGGTGTTTATCGACGATGTGCTAGTCTATTCTCCGGATGAGGATACACACTGTGATCATTTGAGGGTTGTTCTGGAGATTCTCCAAGAGCACAAGTTGTATGCAAAGTTCAATAAGTGCAATTTCTGGATGCCCGAGGTTCATTTCCTTGGGCATGTGATCTCAGGCGCTAGAGTAGCAGTTGATTCAGCGAAGGTTCAGGCTATGTTAGCTTGGGAGATTCTAAGGACCCCATCGGAGATTCATAGTTTCTTAGTTTAGCAGGCTATTATCGACGATTCATTGAGGGTTTTGCATCTGTCGCCGCACCTTTGACTAAGCTAACTAGGAAGAGTGTGAAGTTTGTATGGTCCGAGGACTGCGAGAGTAGCTTTCAATTGCTGAAGGTGAAGCTTACTTCTACACCCGTGTTGATTTTGCCGAGTGGTGTAGAAGGTTTTGCCATCTATTCGGATGCATCTCGGATTGGTCTTGGTTGTGTGTTGATGCAGCATGGTACGGTAGTGGCGTATGCTTCTCGTCAGTTGAAGGAGCATGAGCGTAACTATCTGACTCATGATTTGGAGCTTGCGGCAGTGGTTCATACACTAAAGATCTGGAGACACTATCTTTATGGTGTCAGATTTGAGGTGTTCACTTACCACAAGAGTTTGAGGTATCTCTTCTCTCAGAAGGAGTTGAACCTGCGGCAGAGGAGATGGATTGAGTTCCTTAAGGACTAGGACTTCGATCTTCAATATCATCCAGGGATGGCGAATGTTGTGGCAGATGCTCTTAGCAGGAAGAGGTCTTTGCTCCAGCCGGACTGGAAGATGTTGGAGGATGCTGCATGTGCGATGACTGACTTAGCCATTGTTATGTCAGGCTTTCGTGGCCCAGTTGTCCATTCGGTCTACTGTTCTAGATGAGGTGATTGAGCAGTAAAAGGCCGACTGTGAGGCCCCGAATTTTGTTCACTTTATATTCTATATATGTGATGTTTACTTGTTCTTGCTTATATGGTGTATTAAATTTGTGCATATTATAATTATTTAATTACTCATGTGTATATGCATGTATATATATTATTCTGTGGATGAGTGCTTAGCTAATTTTATACATTATAGAATTAGTTAAATCCTATATATATTGAATTTAAGAGATGTTGTGCATATAATATGTAGTTATTGCTAAATATCTTATGGATATATATGAGTTTATTTCTATGCATGTAATATATATTTAATGTGCATGCATTATCAAATTTTTAGAAGTCCATAGTATATACATTTAAATCTATGCATGTAGTATGTATTTATGTTGTGTACATATATAAATATATGTTTAACTTTGTGTATGTAATATCTACTTATTTTCGTTACTATTAAATTGTTATGATGCGTTAATACATCTAATTTAATGAATAGTTATTTTCTGGTCGAGATGCACAGTTGGCGGCAGCATCCTGTGCCGCTAACTGCTCGCCCTGATTGCTTAGCGTCCAGATCGATGGACGTCTACCTATCTGTTGGCAGCACCATATGTGGACGCTAAGTTCCTAGCTGTGTGACGGTTTCAGATTTGGTAACGCTCGCGTTTGGCCCGATTTCAATTTAGGAAAGCCATGTAAAATGGTAGGAAACCTACCTTAATGCGTTCTCCGACCCCTTAGCCTATAAAACACCTTGTTTTCGACCGGGCTAGGTCTTTGTATCTTGTAAAAAGTTAGGGTTTTCTGTGGGAAAAGGAGTTTTGGAGAGCTTTGATCTGGTGTTTGGGTGCTTCTTCGAATGACCTTCAACAACTGGGAGGTGCACTTGACATCAAGGAAGCGTCTCCAACTCTGAAGATAGACCTACATCAATAGGAAAGACCAGATTCAAGCAGTTTTAGACCTCTTCTTGGTTTGGCCGAGGAGGGCTTCACCAGCAACTCTAGATCCTTTTAGATTTATTCCCAGGCAAGTAGCTTAAGGTTTCAATCCATAGACTTGTCCTCTAGGCTTTGCACATTTTTATGGATTTTTAAATCGCGTCTTGGACCCCTAAATTCACCCGTTTCTGTGTTGGGTCTGCATTGTGTGCAGACAGGAGGTAGACGGCCAATTGGTTGCCGTCTAGTTCTTGTGTGGACGGCAAGGGATCTTGCCGTTAACTTCTTCTGATGGCCAGGACCATGCTGTCAAGTTCACTTGTTTTTGCAGAAATATTGATTAATCTTTGTAATGTGATTTTGCTTGTTCGGTGGTCTGTGCATGTTGAGAAAATCAAGAATTCTCAAATATGATATTTAGGTCATATCACGAAGATCTACCAAATTTCTGAGCATGATAATAATTAGAAGGATTTCTGTTAATAGAGAATAGTTATGTTTTGACTGTAGTAAATTCTGATTAAATGGTTTTGTTGCATGTTACGAATTAAGGAAATTTTAGTGATTTTGGAATGACTGTTCTCATGTTTTAGACCTGCTAGAACCGACTTATCGCTTCAAACCATACTTAAATGATTTATCTTATTAATTCTATGTAATCTGTGTTAATATTAAAATAGTGTTTTACTCCAAAAATTGTGAAACTTTTCAGATATGTTCCCTTTATTGTATGTGAACCGTAGTTAAAATTTGGTAGGATTCTAAGTACTGTGCAGAGTGCTATTAAATTCTGAATTCTTCTACACCATGATGTGATAAAGTTAAATACAGAATAATTATGCATGTTGAATGTTATTGTTTCAAAAATTTTAATTAAGTTAGAACCACTGTATGCATGTTTTATATCTGTTAGGATGGATGGTTCACCGTTTACCATGGTCAAATTGAAATATCTTGTAAATTGCTTAAAAACTATGTTTAATATTAAAAATAGTCATCCTACTTCTAAAATTCTAAAAAATTACAGATATGTTCCTTATGCTATATCCATCTTGTGGTTAAAAGTTTATGTTATTCTGAACACTATGCATACTGCTTTGATTTTCTAAATGATAGATGCATATAGAAATCAATAGACATGATAATGTATATGCATGTAGAATTTTGGATAAAAATAGTACCATGATAGATTGCTGTTTCACAGTAGGATTTGATTTCAGAATTGAGAAAATATGATAGGTGATAATGGTATTGTCATCTTAATAAATTATGCAAGAATGTACAAAAGAGCATGATTTAGTTATATGAAAATGTTAGTTTCATGTGATAGTTCCATAATTGCATTAATATATATGTTATTACATTTCTGAAATGATTGGCCAATAAGACATTGCTACTATAGAGATTTCCTATAGGGAACTACACCATGGATGCCCCTATGGTAATGGTTCAACTATATGAAATGACCTACTGAATCCGTGGGCAACAGATTGAAATCCTTGAGGTAGACAAGTTCTACTGGTTAAGGTGGGAAGGGCTTTCCCCAGTTTTGCGTAATAACCATGACTTTATCACTGCATTGCCTAGGTGATAAGTGAATGTCTATATGCTATATGATCTCTATAATAGTGCGGGCTATGTCTTGGCAACTAAATGATGAATGACTACAAGACTATATGCTACATGACCACATGCAACATGATAAATGACTATATGCTACATGACTACATGCTACATGTCTATACGCTACATGATTACATGCCATATGAACTACATGTCATTTGTTATATGTAATGTTTATTACATGTTTAAATGATCACTTGCTACATGATGACTAATTGAATGTTGCATAATGTAGGTTAAAGAATTACTTGAAATTGTTATATACTACATAACAATGGCTACATGATTTTGTTTAAATGCTTTGTTTCATAAGTGGTATCCATATGCTACATGTCATGAAAAAGGTAAATGCATGTGTTAATATGATCCATGTTAAAAGATGAATATGATATTACATTTAGTACCATGAGTAGGATTTTGGGAATATGTCCAAGAAATAGTATTTACTTGATCAGCATGTGTTAGTATCATGTTATAAATTGAAAGGAAGTCATTTGTTTGTATTATATAAAATCATGAAATGAAATCATGTAAGTATACAAATGATCTCCATGTTATAAGTACCCATGTTTAGAAATCATTATTTACATGTATTAGTATAGTTTGTTTAAAGGATTCCATGTTTAATTCTTATGTTATAGCATGAACATATAGGAGATTAAATGTTAAATTCTAGTAAGTTAGTAAAATGTTAAATTGTTAGAAGGCATGTGTGATAAGTGTATGGTTTGTGATTTTAAGTTGCTTGCTGAGTCTATTATGTAGACTCACCCTTGCTAAACCTTTTAGGAGACTTAGAAGTTGAGAACGTGGTAAGACCCAGCGAGGAATGTGAAGATTAGATTGAAGACTTGTATTTCATTCGCTAGTAGGTGATGCAATTTGTAATTTGAACTTTGGTACTATGTTACTTGGAAATTGGAAACTGGCTATGTGGATGTTATGTTGATGGAATAAGAGTTGTTTAATTTCCACTGCAACATTTCATTCTATTTGTGTATATCTCAATCCATATGAATATCGTTGGGGCTTTCTCCAGTGTAGCAATTTACTCTCATCCGATGTGGGTAGGTATAACCATATCGGGTGGAAGTGGGTCGTTACACCGACCCTAGACTCCAGGAGTTAGTGGGCAAGGTGGGAATTGCTCGAGATGGGGATGGTGTGATTAGATTTTAGCACCGAGTTTGTGTTCCCGAAGTAGTGAATGTCCGTGAGCATGTTCTAGCAGAAGCTCATAGGTCGAGGTTCTCTATTCATCCAAGTAACACCAAGATGTACCAAGATTTGAAGAGATCTTTTTGGTGGTCTGGCACGAAGAAGGATGTAGCGGATTTTGTATCCAGGTGTTTAGTATGCCAACAAGTGAAGGCCGAGCGTCAGTGACCATCTGGTCTTATGCAGAAGATGGAGGTCCCAGTATGAAAGTGGGAGGCTGTCACTATGGATTTTGTGACGGGTTTGCCCAGATCAGTGAAGGGCAATGACTCGATTTGGGTGATTGTTGACCGCTTCACCAAGACTGCATATTCTTGCCTATGAAGAAGAAGCAGCCAGTCGAGAGTTTGGCTAGGTTGTTTGTTAGTAGCATTGTTAGGTTGCATGGTGATAACTACTAAATTTTTCGTGTTAAATTTCATACATGTAGTTGATTTTAGACAATGATTGTCTATAAATGATGTGCATTTTATTGTAATTATCATTTCATCCATAAATAAAATTTTGAGCATTTTAGTTAAGATTTTGGGTAGATCACATAGTTAGATTTTCATTTAATAATGTCAATACTTTTAAATAGTTGATAATAATCAATACTTTTTAAATTTTGACTAATAAAGTTTTCATGAACATTGTATATAAATAAATCATTGATCTTAGATTTTCTTAATCATCTTTTGTAAATATTAGTTTATAAATAAATCAATTTTAAGTCTAGCTAAATAAATAGCATTTACCTAAATACCATCATGTCACATACCCACCCAATCTTAAATAAATAAATTTTAATCCACCCAATTCAATTAAATAAATAAGTAAATATTTTTAACACCTCACCACACTTTTTACCACGAACACATCTGAAGCCTTATTTTGCCCTTTTCAGGAGCCCTGGAGGCGGCACAATAGAAGCTGCTGGAAGCTGGCTCCAGAGCTCTGGCGATGGGGCTTAGGCATGGCGGTTTGGAGCTGGGCGCGGTGAGCAGCAGGGTGGCTGGCGAGCTGGCATGCCCAGGAGGGCTGTGTGCGATGCAGGCATGCCATGGGAGATGGGGTATGCCCAGGCGATGGCGATGCTCGGCTGGATCTGCGGCCAGGGCTGAAGGCGGCCAGATCTGGCTGAGGTGGCGCGGTGCTGGGTTGACCGGACCCGGAAGCGCCCTGGTGTGAAGGCGCGGATGAACCAGGAAGCAGCTGGCGTGGAGGAACTCCTGTGCACGACCTGGTGTGTGCAAGCGGACCAGCTGATGCAGGCGTGATGCTGGCCGGGGCGGTTGGAGGCGTGCGACGCAGGCGATGGGCTGAAGCTGCTGAGGTGGCGATCCTGGTGCTGCTGCGTTGGTGATCCAGGAGGCAGGAAGCAGAGTCTCGGGTGCTTATAAAAGGACCCCAAGGTCCTCTTCTCCGGGGATTCGATTTTTTTAGGAATATTTAGGATTTGATTTCTTCTAGTTTTTTGTATTTTCTTTTCAGCATTTAGGTGTGGGAGACGAGTTGGAGTTTGGAGGATTTTTAGTTGTTTCCCATTCTTCCCGAATTCTTGGCTTGGCCAATTGGAGATTTTAAAGTTTTTAGTTCCGTTCCTTTCTTCCACAGTTCAGAGGGATTTGATGATCAGTCTGTCCCCATGTAATTACATATATCTATATATTTTGATGATTAACAAAACCAAACAAGAGTTTATCAACTATAACTAATGAATATTTCATAAGTCTTAAGTACAGGAAAAATACCAAGGACAAACAAGCCAATAAAGGTTTGCATTACTCTTCTGAAGCCTTAATCTCTTCAACATGATATTTCTATAAGTCCATATCGATTTCAGTAGAACTTTCATAACGATCTTCTGATATTTCAAACAAGTCGATCCCATAATGATTCTGTAAGTCATCATAACGATTTCTTTAGAACTCGCAATGAATTACTCACTGTAACGATTTCATAAGTTATCATAACGATTTCTTTAGAGATCATAACGACTTGATAAGTGTTCATAACGATTTGCTTTGCGCAATGATTTGTTTAGAGATCATAACGACTTGATAAGTGTTCATAACGATTTGCTTTGCGCAACGATTTCTTTAGAGATCATAACGACTTGATAAGTTCACAGCGATTTGCTCTCTATAATGACTTGTTAGCATTCATAACGACTTCATAAGTCATATGGCCATGGATTTCATATCTTGATATCTTATTCATCTTAAAAGGGTTGACTAGTCAAAACCCACGTAGACATCTCTCTGACATTTTTGCATTTATGAGATCTGAACGTATCTCTTCATGCATGCAGACCATATCATCCTTTATCGTGCCTACTCTGATTACGTCTTTTAGACTTAAGCCATTTGGCATTACTATTTTCATGTCTATTGATACTGACGTTGACTGACATCAGAGACAGCTTATGTGACGGAACGCCTCGGTCAAGCCCGTTAAACCGATAACGTACTTGATCCGAGTCCACCTCCCGCGAACGGGCCGAAGCCTCGCAAGGGATACCAAACCACAGTCTGTGTAAACACAAAGGAACACACCACAGTTCATATATATTTCACAGGTTTACATAGCCAAATTTCCACAAAACTGAAAAGAAGTACAACAGCCTGGGGCATACCCCGAGGTACAACTAAAGAAAGTAAACAACTACAAGCTACACTGCTGGAGAACTACACAGCTGGAACTACTCCGCTGGAGGTACTGACCCTGCACCGCTACGATGCGGCCCTGAACTGGACGTCGGACGAGAAACGTCCTCCTCGCCCTCACCTGTGGGGGTAGGGGTGAGCCTCTCTAGTCACTGGCTCAGTAGGGAACTCCCCCAAAACCGAGCAAACCAACACACAAGTACGAATGGTAAACAACATCAACAATTTATATATAACAGCTAAGCAGGTAAGTAAAGCTGTAAAAGTAATCACCATTTGCCGACTACGAGAAACAACAGTAATAATTAAACAGCAAACCAGTACAGGTGTACAAGCTAAAGTAGAGTCAGCCAACACGAGTCACGTGAACTGGTTCGCGACACCAGAAACTGACTCGGACAACTAACACAGGTCTACCTCTCAGTCTCGCAGCCACGGATGGAAGGTCCAGCTACCGCTCCACGTAAAAAGGTCAAGCAACTGTGGAGACCAACTAAACACCACGCCTGCAGACCACACGGTCATAGGCCCATGCCTGGCACCTCCAGAGACCCTGGCCTGGCTCGCTAGAGTGAGGCACTGGAAAAGGACTAGCTGGGGTCCAGTACGTCTACTGGTGTCCGTACCCCCAACTACGAGCGCGCTACATGTGACTAAAAACAAACACAAGTGTCACTGTCCCACTGTCGTCTTTCCCTCAGCCGACGTGCAACTCAAACACAAGAGTGAGGGTGTCCAGGTCAGACGACACAGACCTCGACGGTACAACACAAGTACCGGGACAAAGCCCCGAGCTAACAGCCTGGCTCACAAAGAACCTGGGGCACCCAACTGGAGAGGTAACCACGGTAGGCGTCGTACTACTCGCCACGTACACAGAACCACGTGCACGTCACACACAAACCACGTGAAACCTCACGTAAACCACAAGTAACCACGACCACCACACGTAAACTCCTCTGACTCGCGTAAACAACGCGCAGTCACAGAAGTAAGCAACTAATGCATACCTTGTATGCTAAGCACGAAACCCAAGTGCACTCAGTGCACCTCATGTGTCAACACACATGCATTATCGATAAATACCATAATTCAGTCATTTCTGTCATAACCGGTAGGCGGCAACATCGACTGCCGCTTACACCAGTCAACGGCAAGGGACCTGGCCGTTAACATCTTGCTGAGGAGCTTGCGACAAACGATGTTGACGCCAAGTTCTCCGGCCATAAAACCTGCAGAAACCCTAATCCGGCTCTGCGGGTTTCTAACCGTTAAAACAACTGTAAAACATGCAGAAATAGTTCCTCTAACAAGCATGAGTCCCCAACAACCAATACAACATGCTTACTCATTAAATGCCAAACCACCATTAACCCCGCATGGTGCAACTTGATCCAAACATGCATTATCACGCTGGTTCAGGTGGTTATGATGTGTTTTAATGTTTCTACAGAGTTAAACAGGTTCGTCCCCTACCTCAGAACACGCTAGAACTTCCCGCAATCTCCCGGTTCACGCCGAGCCCTCCGCGAGCTCCCACGGGAATTGCACCACGCCGCGACGTTTCCTCGCGGAATTCAGCGACACCGCGCGTTCTAAGATCGACCAACCACTCTCGGAACCTGTTAGAAGCTTCAAAGACACTGGGGCGCAAAGCTGGGGCAAGAGGGGAAGATAGTGAGCTGAGAGAGTGCTCTGGTGAGCCTATAACCTGCAGAATTCTCAGGTGGCGTCAACCCCTATGCCGCCAACAGAAACCGCCACCTTAACGACCACATCTACTGCCGCCAAGTTCAAGTAGTAAACGTCCACTAACCTTGACGCCAACAGTCAACGGCCACCCTGGCCGCCAACTCCAACTGAACAGCAGCAGGTCTCCTCTTTCATTTCAGGACCAACCCTGCTCTTCACCTGCTCAAGCCACACATTCACATGACACATTCCACAACTAGCTCACATTGGCTCACAACGGCCAACAACCGACACACACATGATCCGCATGGATCCGAAAAGCACGCGACGTTACAGCTTAGCTGTCTGCTATTTGAGATTGACACTTGTGCAGACCTCCGAACTAGCTTCACAGTACAACGTTAGACAAACAGAAGCCAACGGATATTTCTAAAGATCTCATGGCTTTGCGTGCTCAAGAGGTCAAAAGGTTATGACTGGAAGCTTTCAAGACTCCAGATGTCATTCAGTCTAACGACTACTCAAAAGAGAGACAACAGACTCTTCAACGTCTAAATTTCAAATTGAAGATATAAATACAAGTCAGAAGAACAGAAAAACAAGAAACCAGTTTGAAGCTTTCAAATTCTTCAAAAGAAAGTCTAGCGCCAAAAAGACTTCACTCTGCTTAGCCTTTGCTCTTTTGCTCTCCACTAGTTTGTGAATCTTGAGAGAGCCTGTGTAGTTCTGAGTGTGTGCTTAGCTAAATCTCTTCCTCTCAGTTCTAGCTGCTTCAGATCCTTGCTTGTCAAAGGCTTGATCTAGGGGCTTGAATTCATTTATTCTCTGGTGTTATTCCTTCGGTTGTAGGAAGACCTGACTGTGGTATCCAGGGTGTTGTTCCCTTCGGTGTGAAGGAAGACCTGGTGGTATCCAGGGTGTTGTTCCCTTCGGTTGTGAAGGAAGACCTGGTGTGGTATCCAGGGTGTTATTCCCTTAGAGTGTGAAGGAAGACCAGCTGAGCTGGGTTTGTAGCGTCCTTAGGGGCACTGTACCCTAGTTAGTGAAATCCTGAGTTGTTGCTCAGGGACTGGACGTAGGACTCCTAAGGAAAGGAGGTCCGAACCAGGATAAACCTTGTGTTGTGTGATAGTCTTCTTTGTGTGTTTGGTATTTAAACTAACAGTCACTAACCTACTTTGAAGAACGTTTGTGTGAATGTTTTTGGTTACAGGTATCTTCTAGATTAATTTTTAAGACCCATTCACCCCCCCTCTGGGCTCGTTAACAGGGCAACAAGTGGTATCAGAGCAAGTCTCTTCGACAAAGAAAGGATCCAACGATCTGAAGAGTAAAGATCCATGGCAGCCCAAGGTAACTTTGAAGGTCAGTCTGTCAACCGACCCCCTCTCTTTGTTGGTGAAGACTATCCTTACTGGAAGACCAGGATGGAATATTTTGTACAAGGTCACGATTATCAAATTTGGTCAATAGTTGAAGAAGGTGACCTAGTTATCACAAATGAGAAAGCACAATGGACAGATGATGACAGGAAGAAAATTTCCTTGAATTGCAAAGCTAAGAGCATCCTTTGCTGTGCTTTAAGTAAGAAGGAATTCAACCGAGTTTCTGCCTGCAAATCCTCAATGGAAATGTGGGAAAAGCTCAGAATTACTTATGAAGGTACAGACAAAGTAAAGGAAACAAGAATCGACATTCTTGTCACTCAGTATGAAAGATTTCAGATGCAGTCAGGTGAGTCAATCACTCAAATGTTCAGTCGATTCACCGATATCACCAATGGTTTAGCCAGTCTAGGGAAGACTTATGAGATTGCAGATATGGTAAGGAAAATTCTTAGATCCTTGCCATCTTTGTGGACACCAAGGTCACAGCTATAGAAGAAGCTAATGACCTGAAGAGAATGTCAGTAGAAAAGCTCATTGGGTCCCTCATGGCCCATGAGATCAACATGGAAAGGCTAGGAGAATCATCCAGCAGAAAGAAGCACTCCAATGCCTTGAAAGCAGAAGAAGATTCACCAGAAGCCAGCTCAAGCGAAAGTGAAAGCGATGAGGACAGTGAAAATAAAGAAGCAATGCTCTCTAGGAGACTGCAACGGCTCTTAGCCAAGAAGAAAAAAGTTACAATCAGGCAGAAGGCACTTTAAGAAAAACAAGGACTTCAAAAGATCAGATGATAAGGAAATAAAGAAAGGAGAAACCATCTGCTACGAATGTAAAAAACCTGGACACATCAAAGCTGATTGTCCTAAATACAAGAAACCAGATTTCAGGAAGAAAGAGAGCTCCAAGAAGTTCAAAAAATACAAAAGAAGGCAATGACAGCAGCATGGAAAACAGTAGTGACTCAGACACTGAGTCAAGCTCATGCAGTGACAAAGAAGAAGCCAACTTGGCCCTCATGGCAAATGTTGATGAAAAGGTAACCTCTGACTCCTCCTTCGACTCATGTAATGATTCTGATTCAGATAACTTAGAGGAGGCATTCAATGAATGTATAATAAGTACAAAGAAGTAACTAAATTATTAAAAGCAAATAAGAAAAAAACACCTGTTTAGAAAACACTAATTTTGATTTAAAACAGAAAATGAAGAATTAGAAAAAAAATAACTGAATTTAAAGGAGAAATGAATTGTTATGTGAAGACCTAAAAGCTAAGAATGAACAAATAACAAATTGGAAAAACAGGTAAGTACAGATGAATAAGAAAAGAAATTAAAAACTTAAATGAAGAAAATGATAAACTATCAAGCACACTAGAGAAATTACTAATGGTAAAAACTCTCTAATATTAAAAGGCGCTAGAAGATCAGGAAAGAAGAAAAATGGATTAGGATATACACCCCCGATAATGAAGAAAACCATAGTTTATCCTACAACATACAAAACACCAAAATTCGTACCTGAACAAGATATAGCCTACAAAGCGGATTTCAAATATATAGAAAAAGTAACTAAGTTATCCTGCTGTAGTCATTGCAATAAGTTAGGACATATTATAACTACATGCCCAACAAGACATAAAAAATGGATAATAAAAGCAAAATCAATGATACTAACCCATCAGGACCCAAAAGAATTTGGGTACCTAAAACTTGATGTTTTATTTCAGGACATCTCTCGAGCATTCAAATGGTATTTGGATAGTGGGTGCTCAAGACACATGTCAGGAAACCAGAAGTTATTCTCTCATCTCCAAGCTGAAGAAGGAACAGTCACTTATAGAGACAAGGAAAGGAACAGTGATAGGCAGTGGCTCTGTAAATAACAAGGAAAAACAGTCATAGAAGATGTGTTATTAGTCAAGGGACTGAAGCACAATCTCATTAGCATCAGCCAGCTGTGTGACAGAGGCCATCAGATCAAGTTTCAAGAGTCCAAGTGCAGCATAGTGAAAGATGGAGCAGTCATCTTTGAAGCAAATAGAGAAAAGAATTTGTATGTGCTCTACCTTAGGAACTTAAAGAGCAAAATGTTTGTCTGGCAGCAAGTAAAGACAAGTCTACAGAATTATGGCACAGACGACTTAGACATTGCAGCATAGATGGCATGAGGAAATTGCTGAAGAAAAATCTTGTGGAAGGTCTGCCAAAAGTCAGTGGAAAGTTGGAAGGTGTCTGTAGAGCCTGTGCTAAAGGAAAGCACACTAAAGGCTCCTTCAAGTCAAAGACGGTGGTGACCACCTCAAAACCCTTAGAGCTCCTTCATATGGATCTATTTGGGCCAATGAGGACTACCAGTTGGAGGAAAGAATTTTGGATTTGTCATAGTTGATGACTATTCAAGATATACATGGGTATCATTCCTAGAGTATAAGATGACACCTTTGAAAAATTTGTTAGTTTCAGCAAGAAGGTGCAGAAAGATCAGAAGTTCAGCATTGTGTCTATTCGATCAGATCATGGTGGCGAATTTCAAAATGAAAGGTTCGCTAGATTTTGTGATGATCAGGGAATTGAGCATAATTTCTCAGCTCCAAGAACACCTCAGCAAAATGGTATTGCTGAGAGAAAGAACAGAACCCTATTGGATATGGCAATAACTATGCTCTCAGAGTATGATCTGCCAAGATACTTCTGGGCTGAAGCAGTCAACACAACAAGCTACATTATTAACCGAGTAATGATCAGGCCAATCCTGAAGAAAACTTCATATGAACTGTTCAAAGGAAGGAAGCCAAAGATCAGTCATTTTAGAACATTTGGGTGCTCTTGCTTCATTCACAACAATGGAAAAAGGGACATTGGTAAGTTGGATGCCAAATCAGATGAAGGCATCTTTATGGGGTACACCTCTAAACCTAAAGGCTATAGAGTATTCAACAAACGTACCTTATTGATTGAACAGTCTGTACATATTATTTTTGATGAAACTAACCCTCCTTAAGAAAGGAAGTAGATAGTGACAATGATGATGCAGATGAACTGTCCAAGAAACTAAAAGTTACATCAATTGAGGACAAGGATGATCCACCTCTGGAAGAATTACAACAAGAAGAAGTTACTCATGAAAACCTTCCAAAGGAATGGAGATACAAGAAAGATCACCCACTTGAGAATATTATTGGTGATCCATCCATAGGGGTAAGAAAAAGAGGTAATGTTATTCCTTGTGATTATCTAGCTTTTGTTTCTCAGATAGAGCCTAGGACGGTCAATGAAGCTCTTTCTGATGAATCTTAGATAGTAGCCATGCAAGATGAATTAAATAAATTCAAGAGAAACCAAGTATGGTCACTTGTTCCTAGACCATCAGACCATCCAGTCATTGGCACCAAATGGGTGTTCAGAAATAAACTGGATGAAACTGGTGCCATTTTAAGAAACAAGGCCAGATTGGTAGCTCAAGGCTATTCTCAAGAGGAAGGCATAGATTTCGATGAAACCTATGCACCTGTAGCCAGACTTGAGACCATTAGAATATTACTTGCATATGCATCTGCCTTGAACTTAACACTATTTCAAATGGATGTTAAATCTGCATTTTTGAATGGTTTCATTCAAGAGGAAGTTTATGTGGAACAACCTCCGGGTTTCGATGACACGGAATTTCCCAATCATGTTTTCAAACTTCACAAAGCCTTATATGGCTTAAAGCAAGCACCTAGAGCCTGGTATGAAAGGCTTAGTTCTTTTCTTTTAAACCATGGTTTCAGTAGAGGTCAGGTAGATAGCACTTTTTATAAAGTCAAAGGTCAAACACATCTTATTAGTTCAAATCTATGTAGATGATATCATTTTTGGTTCTACTGATGAATCTCTTTGCAAGTACTTTGAAAAGCTAATGCAGGGAGAATTTGAAATGAGTATGATGGGAGAACTTAACTACTTCCTTGGATTACAAATCAAGCAAGGAAAGGAAGGAACTCACATCTGTCAAGCAAAGTACACAAAAGAACTCTTAAAGAAATTTGGATTCGAAAATACCAAGCCACTGTCAACACCAATGAGCACATCAACAAGGATGGACAGTGACAAAGATGGTAAGAAAGTAGATCAAAAGATATATAGAGGTATGATTGGTTCACTAGTTATTTAACAGCTAGTAGACCTGATATACTATTAGTGTATGCATGTGCGCTAGATATCAAGCTGATCCTAAAGAATCACATTTAATTTCAGTAAAAGAATATTCAGATATTTAGCAGGATCTCAAGACTTAGGTTTATGGTATCCAAAACTCTGTTAAATTAACTTAGTAGGTTACTCTGATGCTGACTATGCTGGATGCAAATTAGATAGAAAGAGCACCAGTGGTGGGTTGTCAATTTCTTGCAGGTGTTTAATATCTTGGTCTTCAAAGAAACAAAATTCAGTAGCACTATCCACTGCTAAAGCTGAGTACGTAGCTGCTGGAAATTGCTGTACACAACTCTTATGGATAAAGCAACAACTTGAAGACTTCGGATTAAACATTAAATCCATCCCACTGCTGTGTGACAACACCAGTGCCATAAATCTCACCAAGAATCCAGTTCAGCACTCAAGGACCAAACATATAGAGGTTAGATATCATTTTATTCGTGATCATGTTTCAAATGGAAATATTGAAATATCTTTCATTGATACAAATGGCCAATTAGCAGACATTTTCACAAAAGCCTTACCTGAAGAGAGATTCACATCTCTTAGAAGGGAATTAGACATGTGCAATTTGTGATAAAGGTTTGCTTACAACCGACACATTAATTTTCAGATTTAAGCTACTTTCCCTCCATGGTGTTAAGCAGAAGAAATTCAAATTATCCTTTGTAAACCGCTCCTTCATTGAAGTCGGTTTTGAATAGTCAACACATTTTGTCGTTTCCTCCGCCTTTTGGCGCCTCACTTTCACCCCATTATTTATTCCAAAAATTAAATGCAATAACGATTCACCTCCCGTCTTCAACCCTTTCCCTCTTTATCTGCTTGTGCGAGCCGATGCCCTAGCGATTACGACATCGACTCTTTGCCAGATTTGAAGCTTCTCATCCCTTACCGCGAATTTCTTGAGGAATCTCTCTCTCCTCCTTCCTTCTCAATCCTCCAGAAACTCTCCACACTCGATTTCATGGCCGCATCATCCATTTCCAGAAGCTTGGGTGGCTACAGCGCCGAGCGTGAGCCAGGAAAGGAGTTTGTGAAGACAAAAGTTTGTGAGCAGTGGATGTCTGATCTGAAAGAATGGAATGCATAGCATTGTTGAAGCTATGACAAGGATACAGTGGATGAGTGTTTCAACCTTCCTGAGGTAAGTTACCCAGACCTCGTGAAGGCCTTTTTTGTCTGCTTGAAAACTCAGGATGATGGGTCCCTAGTTTCGAATGTTAAAGGAATCGAGATTAAGATTGATAGGAAGTTGCTGCATGAGTTGTTTGAGGTTACAACTTCAGGGCTCAGTGGGGTTGATTCAGTGGACGCCCAAGTTAAAGGTCTTGGTATTATAGGACCGGGGTTCAGACTGGGGGAGGCAAATTAGACATTAATATGTTCAATGGTTTAAACCGCCTCCTTCATTTCATAGTTTGTCAAATCTTAGTTCCTAGAAGTGCAACTTTTTCATCTTGCACAAAGGCCGACTCAGACATAATGTACTGGGCTATTCAAAATAAGGAGATAAATATGGTCACAGTGATAATGGAACGAATGTCACTTGCCAGAGATCAGATTTGGGACACCAGGAGTAAGCTTAATGTGTCGTTGCCCTATGCCCACTTGCTTACAAAGATATTCAAACACTTTGGTGTTGATTTGTCTGGGCGGTAGTAGAGAACATGGGCCAAGCTGTTAGGTCCAGGAATCTGAGAAAGAGTGGTTTTTCATTGGTCAATGGAATTTGGTCTAAAACCTCAATAGCAGAAGGAGAGGCCATCATTGAAGATGTGCCCGAAGCCTCAACAAAGCAAGCAGAAGCAGCATCAGTAGCAAATGGTGAACCATCAGAACTGGCAGCATTATCTGAATTGACAGCAGCAATACAAGCAGAGTCACAACCTTCAGTAGCTCAAGCAGAAAAACCAGTGGAAGGTGCATCAACTCCTATGCCCTCCTCCAGTGTAGCCTCTATCCTTAGAGAAGTGCTGGACTCTATCCATACCCCTCCAGTCATTCCAGAAGCCCGTGAAATGTCAGTAGAAGAAGTTGTGGCATCAGGCCACATTGAAGAAGTGGAGCAATCAGCTGCTCCGGGAGTCGCACAGTTTTTGTAGATGCTCCCATTCAGGGGGAGCAAGACAGGATCTTGGAAGATACTCCCATTCAGGGGAGCAAGAAACTGAGGACCTCTCTGGATCTCAAGGGGTGCATACAACAGATGCCCCTGTTCATGAAAATCAGACCACAATCATTCAGGATACAGCTGAGAGGAAAGGCAAAAAGATCGCTCACAGAAGGCAAAGGACATCACAGAAGCTGAAATTGAAGCCTATTCTAAAAGATTGGAAGATCAAAATGAACTCTTATCCTTAGTCCAATCAGATGTAAGTTCTATCATCATCCGACAGGACTCTACTTCAAATGATTTATCACTCGTACAACATTCCTTGAAATGGTTTAATAAGGAATTGAGCAGCATGAAGGCAACACTTTCTGAGATTCTGAAGGCAGTAAGTTCTCCACCTCATGGCACTCAAATTGTTTCTGAAGCTGTTCTTAGGCCATCAGGGCCAGTAATCACCAAAGAAAATAGTGTGCCAGTCCAAGTTCAGACTCAGCAGCCAGCCGAAGAACCCGAACCATCTGATGAGAATGCAGGGCCATCTGGGCCATCTCTCAGTTCAGAAGCCTCACTACAGCCTACTGTGGTTGAAAGGCCATCAGGGCAGAATCTTGAAGAGCAGTCTCATGTGTCTGTTTCAATGACAGACGGAATACCCTCTGAGGATCAAGGGCCAGCAGTACAGGCTGAGGGTCTGTCATCCCGGGAGATTTCGGCAGCAGTTGGAAAAGCACAGGCAGTTGTTCCCGAGCCTTCCACTCTTCCTACTCCAGCTCCTCCTTCTCTATCCACCTCATCCACCGCTCCTCCAGCACCTCCTATTCCCAAAAGGCCGCGTTCACGACAATTCCTCTCTCCCACTCCTTTCACTTCTTCCACCACTCCTTTACCTTCCTCCACTATTGAAGTTCTTCCCAGATCTTCTTTAGCTAAAGCCTCCTCAAGACCCAATGATCCTTCTAACATCACTCCTGACTCTTTAATTCACCCACAAGCTCCTCCATCTTTCATCACTCTCATTCCTGAAGGTGCCCAACTCACCCAACCTGAGATCCATGGCATCAAGGATGAATTTGAAGAAACAATTCTCAAATCTGTCCTAGCTACTGGAACTCACTCTCACAGGATTGGTATTTCCAGCCATGTTTCCAAACGAAGGAGACTTACTTCCACCCTTCCTGTCTCCTCCGATCCTTGCTATCCACCTCTGTGGTTTCCCTAGCCATTGCAAATAAGCACACACCCCTTATGAGGAATACCTTCAAAAGGTGGTTCTTGCTCATATTTTTGGTTTACCTTTCCAAAATCTTTCCAACCATCTGACTACCATTTTCCCTTACACCTCTCTTTCAAAGGCTCAACAATCAAAAATCTTTTCCATGACTGAAGCCAAAACTGAAGAGCAGTGGGCTCAGATCAACATCACTTTGTACTCCCAATTTAAGAGAGTGCAAGCTGCCAGATATCCTCCCAGGGAAGCCCCTCTCCCTCTGTATGAATGGTTTCAGATCCACCACAAGAACTTGTTTGGACCCTTCATTCAGAAAGAAATCAAGTTCATCAGGCAGTATCAGATGTTCTGCAATTACTGCTATGTCAACAACATGGATGAACCTCAGTTGGGACAGTTTCGTGCAGCCATTACATCTTTGCAGACCACTCATTGTGAACCTCTTCAGGTAGACTTTGCTACCTTGAAGTTCCCAGACATTATGTTCCTTCCACCGCACCACTCCTTGATCATGGATTCCTCAGTCGGTACACTTATCTTTGAGAGAGCTGCTAGAGTCATGGCCAGGTTGCATGTCTATGAAGGCCGTGATCTTTCTTTCCAAAGGTTTGTGTTCAAACACTATCTTGACGGGCATATTTCAGCTGATATCCTTGCTCCCATTCTCTCCGAATGTGAAAGGCTGACCTCTGATGAGTGGCTCAAGCTCTATCCTTTGTCTGCTCAACAGCTGTTTAATCTGAATGCCTCCCAGGCCCAAGCTAATCTACCTCCTCTGACACCTGGTGACTTTCTGGATGCCATTCCCGTCACCTCATCAGAGATACATTCGTCATCTGGATTGAGAGATTCAAAATTTTTCGTGATTTGACGAAGGAGTCTCATCAGATCTTCTATCCTATCAAGATGGACAAGTTTCTCCTCTTTGCCAACTTTGGGTCCTTCTCCTCTTTCAAAACAGCCTTAGGTATGGCTAAATATGAGGACTTTATTTCTGAGCAGTGCAAACTTCATCTCAAGCGGATGGCCCCCACTATGGGACCCTCCTATAACATTGAAATTGGAGACTTTCAAGCCCATTTTGAAGAGCAGGAAAGATTGGCACTTCCTGTCATCCGACAGTTTGCCTCCTTGTTGTCTCCCGCCTTCTATCTCATCCTTCTCTTCGACCTCAAGAACAATAATAACATTCACTTCTCTTGTCTTCATATATTTCTTATCATGTCTTTGTCTCAGATTCTTTTTTTTCTTTTTGCTTAATGACGAAAAGGGGGAGAAAAACTTATGTCTGAAACATCTATATGCATTTTCAAATTTTCATCCATACTTATTGTTCAGTTTTGTCATCATCAAAAAGGGAGAGATTGATGATCAGTCTGTCCCCATGTAATTACATATATCTATATATTTTGATGATTAACAAAACCAAACAAGAGTTTATCAACTATAACTAATGAATATTTTATAAGTCTTAAGTACAGGAAAAATACCAAGGACAAACAAGCCAATAAAGGTATGCATTACTCTTCTGAAGCCTTAATCTCTTCAACATGATATTTCTATAAGTCCATATCGATTTCAGTAGAACTTTCATAACGATTTTCTGATATTTCAAACAAGTCGATCCCATAACGATTCTGTAAGTCATCATAACGATTTCTTTAGAACTCGCAACGAATTACTCGCTGTAACGATTTCATAAGTTATCATAACGATTTCTTTAGAGATCATAACGACTTGATAAGTGTTCATAACGATTTGCTTTGCGCAAAGATTTCTTAGAGATCAGAACGACTTGATAATATTCATAACGATTTGCTTTGCACAACGATTTCTTTAGAGATCATAACGACTTGATAAGTTCACAACGATTTGCTCTCTATAATGACTTGTTAGTATTCATAACTACTTCATAAGTCATATGGCCATCGATTTCATATCTTGATATCTTATTCATCTTAAAAGGGTTGACTAGTCAAAACCCACGTAGACATCTCTCTGACGTTTTTGCATTTATGAGATCTGAACGTATCTCTGCATACATGCAGACCATATCATCCTTTATCGTGCCTACTCTGATTACATCTTTTAGACTTAAGCCATTTGGCATTACTATTTTCATGTCTATTGATACTGACGTTGACTGACATCAGAGATAGCTTAGCTGTCTGCTATTTGAGATTGACACTTGTGCAGACCTCTGAACTAGCTTCACAGTACAACGTTAGACAAACAGAAGCCAACGGATATTTCTGAAGATCTCATGTCTTTGCGTGCTCAAGAGGTCAAAAGGTTATGACTGGAAGCTTCCAAGACTCCAGATGTCATTCAGTCTAATGACTACTCAAAAGAGAGACAACAGACTCTTCAACGTCTAAATTTCAAATTGAAGATATAAATACAAGTCAGAAGAACAGAAAAACAACAACCAAGTTTGATGCTTTCAAATTCTTCAAAAGAAAGTCTAGAGCCAAAAAGACTTCACTCTGCTTAGCCTTTGCTCTCCACTAGTTTGTGAAAATCTTGAGAGAGCCTGTGTAGTTCTGAGTGTGTGCTTAGGTTAAATCTCTTCCTCTCAGTTCTAGCTGCTTAAGATCCTTGCTTGTCAAAGGCTTGATCTAGGGGCTTGAATTCATTTATTCTCTTGGTGTTATTCCCTTCGGTTGTGAAGGAAGACCTGGTGGTATCCAGGGTGTTGTTCCCTTCGGTTGTGAAGGAAGACCTGGTGTGGTATCCAGGGTGTTATTCCCTTAGAGTGTGAAGGAAGACCAGCTGAGCTGGGTGTTGTAGCGTCCTTAGGGGGACTGTACTCTAGTTAGTGAAATCCTGAGTTGTTGCTCAGGGACTGGACGTAGGACTCCTAAGGAAAGGAGGTCCGAACCAGGATAAACCTTGTGTTGTGTGATAGTCTTCTTTGTGTGTTTGGTATTTAAACTAACATTCACTAACCTACTTCGAAGAGCGTTTGTGTGAATGTTTTTGGTTACAGGTATCTTCTAGATTAATTTTTCAGACCCATTCACCCCCCCCTCTGGGCTCGTTAATAGGGCAACAGGATTCGCCAGTTCAATTTTTAGGATTTTAGCTTTCTTTTCTTCGGGAGATTAGAGCAGGGGAGGGTTGTTCTGGGTTCTATTCTTCCGGGATTTAGCATTTGTTCTTATTCAGTATTAATTTGTGATATTTCAGCTACTATTAAGTGATCCAGGGGCACTTGCTTTGCCCATTTCGTCTAAATTGTTTTGTCATTTCTTCTGCATTACTGTAATTTTTTTCTTATGCATCTTCTGTTTTTTGTGTAAGCAATTGAGTTGGTTTTTGCTACTGTGGGGAGAGGGTTGAGCATGTTTAAGAAATTTTAGTTCAGGATTTGTTCCTTTCTCTAGTTCAACATCTGGATGTGTTTAGATCTGTGGAAGTCCTGCTATGGAGAGGATGATTCGATCTTGTGGAATGTTATGTTATTCTACTAATCTTGTTTTAGGGAGTAGAGCATTGGAGGGTTCTTATTTCTGGTTGGGGAGTTCGGTGCCTTTCCCATTATTCAGAATTTTTCTTTCTTCGGTAAGTGTTTGAGCATTTAATTGTTCTGCTATTAGTTCGACATTTCAGAATTCTTTTTTTTTCTGTTCATCTGTACTGGTGTGGAGGATTTCGGCTGCTGGGAAGGGGATTAGATAGAGAGTTCTTATTTTGGGGGATTTGAGTTTAACAATTTGGGTTCCATTTTCTTATCTTACTGTTTGAGCAACTTAGAGGAGATCGATCTAGTCCAATTCCAATTTGCTATTTCATTTCTTTTGTGTTCATAATTTTGAATGTTTCTTTTCTTCCAGTCTTTTGCTATTGCTGTGTGATTGTTCCGAATGCCCTTCTTTTCTTCTTCTGATTGTTTAGAATTTTGTCTGGGTTCTTGCTGATTCCGCTGTTGGAAGTCCTGCAACTGTGAGATGGTTCTTCTCCTGTGAAGGTCCTGCAACTTTGAGATAATTTTTGGGATTTTGTCAAGTTCTTCTTCAGTTCAGCTGCTATAGGATGGGGGTGATTTCATGAGGATTAGGAGATTGTATAATTTGTTTTGGAGTTACTATTTCGTTCTTATTTTCTGTCCTTCATAGCACGAGGATTCCGAATTAGTTGTTCTTATTTTCCGTTCTTATAACTGTTCATCTCATGTGCTCCAGGGGTACATTGATTTGAAAGTTTTCTTTTAAAGATTTCTATCTATTGTTTTCATCCCTCGAGCTGTGAGGGTACAATGATATCATATCTCTTCCATTTTCAATTCCACTTGTTCTTTCATTAAGTTTGATCTGTCAAGATTGTGCGGGATTTGATCGGCCTTGTTTACACATGCACTTTTAATGCATTGTCGATAGAATGGTGTCTAGTCAAAGTAGTTTAATTCAAGCTTTATTCAGCCTCTCCATGGATATGACCTGTTCTCGCCACTGTATGAGTTCATATTTGCTATTTTAATTTTGTGAGACAGTTTAGAGGAAGTGCGCATATTGACTTGTGCGAGGAACTCTGGACAACGAAATGTACAGTCAAAATGTCGCACGTTCATCTTGGCGCCGTTGCCGGGGAGGCATTAGAGTTTGATTTAATCTGCTTTCATTTGATTTCAGTTGCATTGGGCTTCTATTGACTTGTTGTTGGCTTTTATTTCAGATTTGCATATAAGGAGGAACTTGGAGATTGGGCTTGGCATTTGAAGCCCATTGGGAGAGCTTGGTGATTTCTTTTCCCATTTGTTTTTAATTCAGTCTTTTAGATAGGGGAGTGTGAGAGAAATTTGTAGTGAGGTTTTGATGTACTCTCTGTGCATGTACAGAGATTTCTTTTCAGTTGGTATGTAATAATTGGACTTTTATGGTTTGTGTACTGGTTTGAGAATTAGTTTATAGTAGCACCTTATATTTCCTTAGTTTCATTTCATTTAGTTTAAAAACCAAATAAAAAATTTAAAATCTAAAATCTAAAAAAAAAAATTTCAAATCGCTCTTTCATGTTAGCCGTTTGATTTGTAAATAAAAATTTCATTTTCCTAAGATTAGAATCTCATGTTTTAGGACATTCATCATTTTAATTGTCATTTGAATTTTATTTCTTTCTTACATTGAAGAGTGCGGGGGAAAGGTAAGACTTCCATCGCTCGTTTCATGCATTAGACTTAGCATTAGACAACCCATTGTTTGAATCTGATATGTGCACTTCATGTTTTTAAATGAGACTGTTTAAAGGCTTCACCCATTAGAATAAAAAGATAAGGTGAGGGATTTCATCACCCTTTC
Source organism: Colocasia esculenta (assembly GCA_014218235.1). Taxonomy (NCBI): domain Eukaryota; kingdom Viridiplantae; phylum Streptophyta; class Magnoliopsida; order Alismatales; family Araceae; genus Colocasia; species Colocasia esculenta. The sequence goes on from CM024754.1 coordinate 171,722,490, forward strand.
CTTTGCCTAAAAATCACAAAAAATTTCCACATTCTTGCATTTTCCTCAGCTTTTAATAAAAACCAGTAGACGTGGCCTTAGGGTTCATAATTAGATTTATCCTTTCTCAAATTCAAAACTTCTCTTTAAGTCTGGTGTCTAGGATTAGAGGTTAAAAAGCTTACGCTTAAGTGAGCTAGAGGTTATTTAATTGGGTCCTTGCGAAAGCAAGGGGGGCCTCCCTCTACTCCACCTCTTACCTAGCCGGTACAAGAAGAGTTAGGATTGGACTTAAGCAAGCATAAATCTGACTTTGATAAAAATAACATAAGTTCAAGGAACACTTAGAGTTCAGGATAATTTGTTTTGAAAGTGTGTGATTGTCATAAAAATTCAAAAATCAATAAAAATATAAAAAAATTCAAAAATCATAAATAGAGGGCTTTTCATCTTTGCATGCTTGGTAGACATTCTCTGGACTTAGATTTGGCTCAACCTATAGACGAGATAGAAAGATTCTTTCATAGGATGGCCAATCAAAATCAGAACTAAGTTGTTAGAAATGTCGAATAGGCTACACCCAGACAAATGAAGGAATACTTCATTCCTTCTGACTATCAACCTGCCACTTGCATTAGGCCAGAAATTCCTGCAAATCATTTTGAGATCAAGCCAGGAACCATTCAGATGTTGCCATCCTTTTATGGTAATCCCAATGAAGACCCTTACAGGCATATAGATGAATTCATAGAGATTTGTTCCACTGTAAGGATCCAAAACTTCACTGAAAATGCCTTGAGACTGACCCTATTTCCATTCTCTTTGAAGGACAAGGCTAAGCATTGGTTGGGAACCATAGGGAGAACCATTATAACTTGGCCAGAAATGTAGCAGGAATTTTTGAAGAAATTTTACCCCATTGGCCGAACAAATACAATGAGAAGAGCAATCACTGGATTCTCCCAACACCCGGGAGAATTAATGCACGAATCATGGGAAAGATTAAAGGAGTTGCTTAGAACATGCCCCATCATGGTCTATCGAGGTGGCAAATTGTTCAAGCTTTTTATGAAGGTCTGGCAGAATCGAATAGGCAGATGGTCGATGCCTCGTGTGGAGGAGCATTCATGACGAAGAGCGAGGATGAGGCATATAATTTGATTGAGACATTGAGTGAGAATTCTATTAATCATGCCTCACTCCACTCTTATGAGAAGGCTTTAGGACCTATAAAGAAGGCAGGGTTGTATGAATTATGGGAGAGAGGAGAATCAGACTCTAGGGTAGAAGACATGTTAGCTAGACTTGACCAAAGATTGGAGCAGAAGTTAGAACAAAAATTCGATCAATTACTGTCTTTGACTAGGCAAGCCACACCTAAATTTTCTCAACCACCTGAAACTTGCGCTATGTGTGCTAGCCCAGCTCATCCTACCAGTGCTTGTCCCACTACTGCCCAATTACCTTCTTTCATTCAAGAACAAGTCCAAGCTGCTCAAGGCTCCTACAAACCCTCCTATGATCCATACTCTAACACATACAACCCTGGTTGGAGAAATCACCCAAATTTTCATGGAAAAATCAATCAGAATAAGTTTCTCAACCTGCCTTTAAGCAAACCATGTACAGTCAATCCTATCCCAATCAGAATTCGGGATTTGGCCAATCTTCTTATTCCAAACCTCCACACGTCCAAGGAAATCAAAACTCAAATCAATTTGCTCACACCAATTTCCAGCAACCTTCATATTAACCACCACCTCAGCCTAATTGGGATGATAAAATGAATCAACTCCAAAATATGATGGCAACTCTATGCCAAACTGTGCAAGAACAACAAACAATATCAAACTCAAAACCAAAATTTTCAACAAAATTTGGCAAGGATAGTCTCAGATTGCTGATGTGTGTCATAGGAGGGAATTAGGTCAGTTGCCAAGTCAAGCTGTAGCAAACCCAAGGAACAACCGTCCCAGATTTTATCAGAACTAGCAATACCATCAAGCTCAGGGGTATAGACGACCTGGCAAGACCAAATGTCCCTCCACCACAAAACCAACAACAAGCTTTTGTCCAGAATATTCCAGCACCACAAATTCAGAATCAACCTATACAACAGGACCATCCTCTTGCCCAAGCTAGGGGCGCCCAAGTGGATGATGTCAAAACTGTGTCAACTTTAAGAAGTGGAAAAATCTTGATAAATCCTCACCCACACATGTCAACATTGATGAGGATAAAAAAATGAAATTGAAGAGGAAATTTAAGAGAATGCTGAAAAAGAAAAATCCAAGGGAAAAGAAAAAATGATAGAAGAATCCCTAGACAAAGTCAAAATGAATGAAGACCGAAACTGTTACATTCCAAGAGTCCCTTTTCCTGAAGCTTTAAAGCCAAAACCCAAAAACAAACAAACTGATAATAAAGAACTCTTGGAACTCTTTAAGTAAGTTCATGTCAACATTCCTCTCCTTGATGTCATTATGCATGTGCTTGCTTATGCTAAATTCTTAAAAGAAATGTGCACTCCAAAATGTGAAATGAGGAATAAAATTGAAACAATCATTCTTCCAGAAACTGTGAGTGCCGTTATCTTGAACCAACTCCCTAAGAAGCTTAAAGATCCAGGCACTCCACTAATTCCTTGCACCATCGGTGGAGTCACTTTTGAAAGTAGTCGTTTGGATTTGGGAGCCAGTGTCAATCTCCTACCTTATGCTATTTTTGAGAAATTCAAGTTAGGAGAATTGAAACCCACTTCTGTCGTCCTTCAACTAGCTGATCGGTCTGTTACCACTCCTAAAGGCTTAGTTAAGGACGTTATTATAAAAATCAATGATTGTTACTTTCCTACTGATTTCATCATTTTGGACATGAACACTCCTCAGGATTTAACTCAGTCCACCATCATTCTTGGTAGACCTTTTTTGGCCACGGCTAGGGCTAACATTGATTGTTCTACCGGGATAATGGATACATCATTTGGGGATGAGCGGGTTAGTATCAATATTTTTAAGGCATCTGGGCGCCATGATCAAGGAGAGAGTTGTCTAGTGGTAGACTTCTTGGAAGAATCTGGTGTAAAAAAAACAGTAGACCAACCTTGTACTCTAGGGTTTAAGGGAGAGAATAATCCAAAGCCAAAGCCAAAAATCTATAAAGCCAAAGACAAAGCATTCATGACAAACACATTCATAGAAAAAATTTTCAAGTGCATGATAAGGTCTGGCTATTTAATTCTAGGCTTCGTGGAAACTTGAAGTCCCGATGGGATGGTCCTTACACTGTTGTCAAAGCTTGTGATAATGGTGTTGTCATTATTCTTGACCCAAAAACTAGACATTCATTCACTGTCAATGGGCAAAGGTTAAACATTTCTTTGAAAGCCCACTTTTCTTAAAAACAGATTCTACCAAGCTAGCTGAGCCAAACGAAGCCTAATGGCATCCGACTAAAGACGGTAAACTTAGCGCTTCTTGGGAGGCAACCCAAGTGTACAGATTTCCTTCATTAGCTAATTCTTTGTCTTACTTTCTTTTCCTATGAATAAGTAGGGGGGGAGAGGTAGAATAAGCATGCATTCATAGTCCTCATCCCGGACATTGCTTCATTTCTTTTTCTTGAGCTTGTACATATGCAAATAAAAATTTCACAATGAATAAAAATGCGTGGCTTTGCGCACCCCAGACTAGGTGTATGATCTTTAACCATTAAAATTTTGTGGTTGTCTCACTCCTTTGCAAACATCTATGTTAGGTAGCCTCTAGTAAAGGATTACATGTACTTCTTGTCTACCTTATGTAAGGATTTATGGCAAGAAGTTTTCATACACACACTACACAGCCACTTAGACTAGCTGAACCTGAATGTAGCAAATTTGTCAAGGCTAGTAGGAGAGAGGTGATTGGTTTTCTCCCCTCCCCTTAAGTGAATTGTGAAGGAAGTGAAGGCATGTGATCAAGGAACCTGACTGTCCATCCTTCTTTTAAGAGGAAAGGAAAATAAAAGTAAAAGCAAAAGCAAAAGAAATATATCCATGAAAAATGCCCCGGATCTGAGTAAAGTTGGACTCGATACTCTTGAAAAGTGATGGGTTGTGCAGCATTATGGATGAAAAAGAAAGAAAGAAATTTTGAGTGCACAAAGTGCAAATAAAGAGGCAAAGTCCTCAGCTCAGAACAAAATAATCCTCAAGGAAGATGGGCAAGATGGAACTGAGAGAAACAACCCAATCTGACAGAGCAAGGATCTTACTCCACAATTCTTTTCTTCTCCATTGAATCAATCTAATCTCAAATACTAGCTGAAACAAAGAGCTCAGGAGGGCTGATGTGAACTCTTAAGTGAGCTACCTTTTGTTCACAAATTTCTTGCCATAAGCCTTTACAATTAGGAAATACATGTCTTTACATTAATCTTTTACATGACGACTGCTTAGCATGAGACCTTACATCTTCTAGTCCTACATTTGGAGTAATTTTTATTGCTAAGGGACTAGCAATGTTCAAGTAGGGGGGAGTGATAACTACTAAACTTTTCGTGTTAAATTTCATACATGTAGTTGATTTTAGACAACGATTGTCTATAAATGATGTGCATTTTATTGTAATTGTCATTTCATCCATAAATAAAATTTTGAGCATTTCAGTTAAGATTTTGGGTAGATCACATAGTTAGATTTTCATTTAATAATGTCAATACTTTTTAAATAGTTTGACTAATAAAGTTTTCTCATGAACATTGTATATAAATAAATCATTGATCTTAGATTTTCTTAATCAACTTTTGTAAATATTAGTTTATAAATGAATCAAATTTTAAGTCTTAGCTAAATAAATAGCATTTACCTAAATACCATCATGTCACATACCCTACCCATTCTTAAATAAATAAATTTTAATCCACGCAATTCAAATAAATAAATAAATAAATATTTTTAACACCTCACCACACTTTTTACCACGAACACATCTGAAGCCTTATTTTGCCCTTTTCAGGAGCCCTGGAGGCGGCACAACAGAAGCTCCTGGAAGCTGGCTCCACAGCTCTGGCGATGGGGCTTGGGCATGGCGGTTTAGATCTGGGCGCGGTGAGCAGCAGGGTGGCTGGCGAGCTGTCATGCACATGAGGGCTGTGTGCGATGTAGGCATGCCATGGGAGATGGGGTATGCCCAGGCGATGGCGATGCTCGGCTGGATCTGCGGCCAGGGCTGAAGGCGGCCAGATCTGGCTGAGGTGGCACGGTGCTGGGTTGACCGGACCCGGAAGCGCTCTGGTGTGAAGGCGCGGCTGAACCAGGTAGCAGATGGCGTGGAGGAACTCTTGTTCGCGGCCGGGTGTGTGCAAGCGGACCAGCTGATGCAGGCGCGATGCTGGCCGGGGCGGTTGGAGGCGTGCGACGCAGGTGATGGGCTGAAGCTACTGTGGTGGCAATCCTGGTGCTGCTGCGTTGGTGATCCAGGAGGCAGGAAGCAGAGTCCCGGGTGCTTATAAAAGGACCCCAAGGTCCTCTTCTTCGGGGGTTCGATTTTTTTAGGAATTTTTAGGATTTGATTTCTTTCAGTTTTTCTGTATTTTCTTTTCAGCATTTAGGTGTGGGAGACGAGTTGGAGTTTGGAGGATTTTTAGTTGTTTCCCTGTCTTCCCGAATTCTTGGCTTGGGCAGTTGGAGATTTTAAAGTTTTTAGTTCTGTTCCTTTCTTCCACAGTTCAGAGGGATTCGCCAGTTCAATTTTTAGGATTTTAGCTTTCTTTTCTTCGGGAGATTAGAGCAGGGGAGGGTTGTTCTGGGTTCTATTCTTCTGGGATTTAGCATCTGTTCTTATTCAGTATTAATTTGTGATATTTCAGCTACTGTTAAGTGATTCAGGGGCACTTGCTTTGCCCATTTCGTCTAAATTGTTTTGTCATTTCTTCTACATTACTGTAATTTTTTTCTTATGCATCTTCTGTTCTTTGTGTAAGCAATTGAGTTGGTTTTTGCTGCTGTGGGGAGAGGGTTGAGCATGTTTAAGAAATTTTTAGTTCAGGATTTGTTCCTTTCTCTAGTTCAACATCTGGATGTGCTTAGATCTGTGGAAGTCCTGCTATGGAGAGGATGATTCGATCTTGTGGAATGTTCTGTTATTCTACTAATCTTGTTGCAGGGAGTAGAGCATTAAAGGGATTCTTATTTCAGGTTGGGGAGTTCGGTGCTTTCCCATTATTCAGAATTTTTCTTTCTTCGGTAAGTGTTTGAGCATTTAATTGTTCTGCTATTAGTTCGACATTTCAGAATTCTTTTTTTTCTATTCGTCTGTACTGGTGTGGAGGATTTCGGCTGCTGGGAAAGGGATTAGATGGAGAGTTCTTACTTGGGGGATTTGAGTTTAACAATTTGGGTTCCATTTTCTTATCTTACTGTTTGAGCAACTGAGAGGAGATCGATCTAATCCAATTCCAATTTGCTATTTCATTTCTTTTGTGTTCATAATTTTGAATGTTTCTTTTCTTCCAGTCTTTTGCTACTACTGTGTGATTGTTCCGAATGCCCTTCTTTTCTTCTTCTGATTGTTTAGAATTTTGTCTGGGTTCTTGCTGATTCTGCTGTTGGAAGTCCTGCAACTGTGAGATGGTTCTTCTCCTGTGAAGGTCCTGCAACTTTGAGATAATTTTTGGGATTTTGTCAAGTTCTTCTTCAGTTCGGCTGCTATAGGATGGGGGTGATTTCATGAGGATTAGGAGATTGTATAATTTGTTTTGGAGTTATATTTCGTTCTTATTTTCTGTCCTTCATAGCACGAGGATTCTGAATTAGTTGTTCTTATTTTCCGTTCTTAATAAATGTTCATCTCCTGTGCTCCAGGGGTACATTGATTTGAAAGTTTTCTTTTAAAGATTTCTGTCTATTGTTTTCATCCCTCGAGCTGTGAGGGTACAATGATATCATATCTCTTCCATTTTCAATTCCACTTGTTCTTTCATTAAGTTTGATCTGTCAAGATTGTGCGGGATTTGATCGGTCTTGTTTACACATTCACTTTTAATGCATTGTCGATAGAATGGTGTGTAGTACCCTAGAATTTCCTTGAAATTATTCTGTTCATTGTGTGTTTATTTCTGCATAAATTGAATGCTGTTCTGTGTAGAACTAGGCGTCAAGATCATTTGACGTTAAAGCTTGTAAGCGGCAACATCGCATGCCGTTTATGGGATGTTAACGACGATAGGTATTGACGTTTAATATTTTTCTGAATTATTTAATTATGGGCAAGACTATAGATGACATCAACGATGGACGTTTATATTTGGGGTAGACGACAACCTATGTTGACGTTAAGTTGACTTGCCTGTTTTTGAGCTTTCCGTTCCGGATCAAGGAAAACGGCCGTTTCGGGAAGGCTTTAATGAGCTGATCCGAGGCGTTTAGATCCGAGGGTCAGGGTTGGGTTTGGCCTTGGCTTGAGAGGTCTTTATAAGACCAGATCTCGCAGGAAGAAAGAGGGTTTTTGCCTTGGTTCTGGAAGAGAGAAAGAGGGCCGAGGAAAGGATTTGCAGAGCGATCTGGTGCTTGTTCGTGCGGATTGAAGACATCTACACCGAGGAGAATCATAAGACTTCGTGCCCAAAAGCTCATCCTGGCGGAGGAACTTCATCGGAGGAGGTTTCGGATTGCTTGAAGACGGAGGAAAGAACTGTCTCCCTGGCGAGACGGGCTTCTTCGAGCTCGGATTCGACACTCCATTAGGAGGGATTGAGGCAAGTTACATGGGGGATTTAGTTTAGGATATGATATACTAAGTATTTAACATTTTTTCCGTATTTTTAAAGCATGTAAACAACCTACGGGAGGGGTTAGAAATGTTGTCATTTCATGCGGGTTTCTGTGTTTTTCTGTGTTTTAGAACTCGACGTCAAGGGTATTGCCGCCTATATTATGTAAACGGCAATATCGACTGCCGTTTAGTTCATCCAAAATATATATGTATTTTCTGTCCTTTCTATATGTAAACGGCGCTATGTGCCGCCGTCGGTCTGTGTTAACGGCGCTATGTGCCGCCGCCTATAATTACTTAACGACAACGTATATGGACGTCGACTATAGTAAACGTCGTACCATTGACGTCAAGTTTAACAGAATTGTATATTTTCAGAAATCCGAGTGAATTGGTTTTAAATGCATAAATTATGAATGTATGCGTTTCAGCCATGTAAAATTTGAGTATGATAATGTTATGGACTGTCTATTTCTGTAATGTGCAGGTTTTATATATTTATATATATATACGAATTGATGAACATGCATCATTACATGACAATAATGAAGGTTTAAATTATATAAGATAAGTGCAATTGATGTAAAAGAAAGCATGTTAATTGATGTTTAGATTACTGCAATAGATATGATATGTCTGTTCATGTGAAAATTGTGAGCTTTTCTCAATATTAAACCATGTTAGTTAGTTGATTTAATAGAGTTAATTTCATGAAAAATAGTTACAGAAATCAGAAAATTATGAAAATTGGCATGTGTATTGAAATTACTGATTTCGAATTTCTGTTAAAATTTCAGAATTTTCAGACATGTGTACGTTCTGTTATGAATTTCTGAACCATATATTACACATAGAATTGAATAAAAATGAATGAAAATGCAAGAATGAAAATTAGTATCATGATAGAAATCTGTTGTACAGTAAATAGGATTTCAGAACTGAAAGTGTTGTACTTTGAAATATTGCATTGACTCATTAGTATGAAATGAAATGTCACTATCCATTATATATGTTAGTGTATGCATTATATCAATGATGCCAATAAGACATTGCTATCTTAGAGATTCCTACAAGGAACTACACCGTAGATGCCCCTATGGTAATGGTTCACCTACATGTAAAGAAATGAATCCGTGGGCAACGGATTGAAATCCTGGAGGTAGACTTGTTCTACTGGTCAAGGTGGGAAGGACTTTCCCCGGTTTTGCGCAAATACTATGACTTCATCACCGCATTGCCTAGGTGATAAGTGAATGATAAATGACTACTGATCTCTAATTTAGTGTGGGCTATGTCTTGGCAACTATATGAAAATGACTACATGTTACATGCTACAAGTTACATGTCCACCTGTTTTACATGCTACATGTTACATGCTACAAGTTACATGTCTATTTGTTCTACATGCTACATACTACATGTTATATGCTTACATTCCTACATGTGAACTTGTTCAAAGAATTTCATGTTACATGTCGATGTTTAATATTACTACATGAAAATTGTTATGCAAAAGAATAGATTCCATGAATAAGTAATTCCATGCTACATGAGAAACAGTTTTATTTCCTTAATAGTTGGAATCACTATGAAATGAATGATTGTCAATGGACATAGAACTATAGTAAGAAAAGTATATGATATCAATGAATGGAATGCTAATGTACTACCATGTTTTAAAACTAATATAATGTTAATATCTTGAACTGTCTTTCATGTGATTTGCTGGGTCTTGTAGACTCATACTTGCTTAACATTTCAGGAGAGCCAGAGGATACGGAGGAGTTAGTGCAAACTGACTCAGAGCGGGAGGACGTGGAGACTTAGCTTGATATAGAGAGTTTTTGAGTGAATTTTGTATGTGAGAATCTTATGTAATTTCCTTTATGCAACTGATCTTTGGATTGTAATAAACCTTGGACTATTGTTGTCTTTATGCATTAGTTTTGCTTTTGAATAAATGCTGATGGCAAGTGTTTAATTCCAAGTTCTGTTAATTATCATTGGAATTGAATAGTTATTTGTGTATATTTCAACCTGTATTGAAAATTGTTGGATTCGTTCCACTGTAATACCTCTACTAGATCCAATGTGAGTTGGTGTAACTGTACTGGGTCTAAGAGGGGCGTTACAGAGATTGGTATCAGAGCCATCCAGGTTGAACATGTACATAAATAGAATATCAGTATTGTATTCAAAAGAATTAGTCCAAGTTATGTAGAATGATAGGTTATTAAATAGGATGTTTATTTTGCAGACTATGGCGACTCGTGGACGTAGAGGAGCTGGCCCGGCTCGAGGTGATGAGTCAGCGGGTGATCAGCAGGCTCAGGACCAGACTGGTGTACCTTTGCCACCCCCACCACCACCTGTAGACTACGGAGCATTGATGCAAGGATTGGTGCATGCGATGCAGACTCAGGCTCAGACTACAGCGGCATTGCAGGCGCAGGTGCAGGTTCAGGTCGGTAGCAGCAAGAATTATTCAAGGTGGTAACTGAAGAGTTGTTATCTAAGTGATGTTTTGGATTGTAGGCACGAGCACCAGCTCAGGAAGCAGTTTTTGGAGGAGTGCCAATGATGGAAAGATTCAGGAGGATGACACCGCCTTTCTTTAAGGGAGAGAGTGATCCCATTCTTGCGGAGAGTTGGCTTAGAGAGACGGAGAAGATCTTTCGTGCCCTTCGTTGTGCGGAAGAGGAGAAAGTGTCCTTAGCTACTTATATGCTGCAGGTAAAGATGGATTTTAAGGAGTTATGGGTATTGGTTGGAATATATCTTAGATGTACTTACTTTCTATTTCAGGAGCGTGCCGATGTGTGGTGGTCCTCTGTACTACGCACACAGTTTGAAGATGGTGCTATGGAGGTTGCATGGACTGAATTCGTCCGCTTGTTCAAGGCGAAGTACATTCCAGAGCACGTGCAGGACCGCATGGAGCAGGAGTTTTTGACGTTGACCCAGGGGTCAATGAGTGTACTTGAGTATGAGGCAAGATTTGCGGAGTTATCCAAGTATGCGCCTCACATAGTGGCAGATGAGCGGAGGAAGGTAAAGAAATTTATCATGGGGTTGAAGCCGTCCCTGAGGACGAGGCTAGTGGCATTAGGACATCGTTCCATGGAGGAAGCTTTGTCAGCAGCTTGCATGCAGGAGGCAGAGATGGAAGTTTACCTTGAAGAGAAGAGAGCTTCTTTGAAGAGGCCAACATCAGCTTTCCAGCGGCAGGATAAGAAGAAGAAGACCCCAGTTTTTCAGCAGAGAGCAGTGGTTCCAGCGAGAGCAGCGGCACCGACTCCAGGCGGAGGTATAATTGCAGAGAAGCCAGTGTGTAACCAGTGCGGGAAGCGTCATGGAGGCGAGGTGTGTTGGGTGACTTCCGGGAGATGCTTGAGATGTGGTGATAAGAACCACAAGATCAGAGACTGTCCGAAGATGGCGCAGCAGACTGCAGCGGCAGCAGCACCAGCAGCAGCGAGACCGGCACCGAGAGCAGCAGGGAGACCAAGGGCTCCGGCTCGAGTGTTCGCCTTGGCTAGAGACGAGGCAGAGTTGGCAGAGCACGTCACTGAAGGTACAATTTTAATTATGGGAATGCATGCTAGAGTCTTGTTTGATACCGGTGCCACGCATAGTTTTATTTCCGAAGGATTTGCCAAGGTCTTGATAAAGGAGAATGGTCTAGTTCCAGAAAAGTTGGAGGTTCCCTTGTCTGTGCATACTCCAGCAGGAACTATCTTGACCGAGCAGTATTTTTCGTCGCTTTCTGTGTGCATTGAGGAGCAAGTTTTGCCTGGTAGATTCTATTTGCTGAAGATGAAGGATTATGATGCTATCTTGGGCTTTGATTGGCTTGAGGAGCATTATGCTTTGATGGATTGTCGGCGGAAGCTTATAGTTTTTCGGATTCCTGGAAAGGAGGAGTTTGTTCACCCTTTGCCCAAGGTCATGTCGGGTAAGTTTGTGATTTCAGCTTTGAAGGCGACTCGGATGTTAAGCAAGGGTTGCCCTGGTTTTCTGGCTAGTGTGGTTGTGACCGAGGATTCGAAGAAGGTTCTATCTGTCGAGAATATTGAGGTGGTCAGAGATTTCAGCGATGTCTTTCCTGAAGATTTGTTGGGTTTGCCACCTGCAAGGGAGTTAGAGTTTGGCATTGAGCTCGTACCCGGCGCAGCACCTATTTCCATTGCACCTTATCGCATGGCGCCAGCGGAATTGGCAGAATTGAGGAAGCAGCTGCAGGAATTACTTGATAAAGGCTTCATCCGGCCGAGCGTTTCGCCATGGGGAGCACCTGTTCTTTTTGTGAAAAAGAAGGATGGATCGATGAGGTTGTGCATAGATTACCGTAAGCTTAACCAGGTAACTGTTAAAAACAAGTACCCTTTACCTCGTATTGATGACTTGTTTGATCAGTTGCGAGGAGCTTCTGTATTCTCTAAGATTGATCTTCGTTCTGGCTATCATCAACTCCGAATTAAGCCGGAAGATTCTGCTAAGACGGCTTTTAGGACAAGATATGGCCATTATGAGTTCCTTGTCTTACCCTTTGGCTTGACAAATGCTCCAGCAGTTTTCATGGATTTGATGAATAGAGTTTTTCGGCAGTATCTGGATTCTTTTGTGGTAGTCTTCATTGATGATGTGTTGATTTATTCGCCCGATGAAGAGACTCATAGAGAGCATCTGAAGATTGTGTTGGGTGTCCTGAGGGAGCATAAGCTGTATGCTAAATTCAGCAAGTGCAACTTCTGGATGAAAGAAGTCCATTTCTTGGGTCATGTTATATCGGGAGAAGGTGTGTCTGTAGATCCAGCTAAGGTAGAAGCTGTTCTTGATTGGGAAACACCGAGATCTTCAGCTGATATCAGGAGTTTTCTCGGTTTGGCTGGCTACTATAGGAGATTCATCGAAGGATTTTCATCTATTGCGGCGACTTTGACGAGGTTGACAAGGAAAGGAGTCAAGTTTGAGTGGTCAGAGGCTTGTGAAAAGGCGTTCCAGGAATTGAAGGCTCGTCTGACCTCAGCGCCAGTGCTTGTTTTGCCCAATGATGTAGATTCTTTCTCTATCTACACAGATGCTTCGAAGATTGGGCTTGGTTGTGTTCTGATGCAAGGTGGTCGAGTTGTGGCGTATGCTTCTAGGCAACTTAAGGAGCATGAGCGCAACTACCCGACCCATGACTTGGAGTTAGCAGCTGTGGTCTATGCTTTGAAAATTTGGAGGCACTATCTATATGGAGTTAGATTTGAGCTCTTCTCAGACCACAAGAGTCTCAAATACCTGTTCTCGCAGAAGGAGTTGAATCTGAGGCAGCGGAGGTGGATAGAATTCATGAAAGACTATGATTTTGATCTGTCTTACCATCCAGGAAAGGCCAATGTAGTGGCAGATGCGTTGAGCAGGAAAAGACAGATGATGAGGCAAGACTGGAGGATGCTAGATGATGCTTCAAGTTCTTTGACTGTCCTGGAACCTCAATTGTGTAACTTGTTCATGGCACAGTTGTCTTTGAGATCTTCTATTCTTGATCGGGTCATTGCATTACAGAAAGATGATCCGTTGTTGCAGGAGTTGGTTGGAAAGAGCGGAGTTACCAGAGATGAAGATGATGTAATTCGCTTGAATCTTAGGGTTTGTGTCCCTAATAATGTTGATCTGAGAAAGGAAATTTTGGAGGAGGCTCATAGATCCCAGTTCTCTATTCATCCAGGCAGTGGGAAGATGTATAAGGATCTGAAGCGTTCTTTCTGGTGGTCTGGCATGAAGCGAGATGTGGCTGATGTTGTGGCGAAGTGTCTGATTTGTCAGCAGGTGAAGGCAGAGCGTCAGCGACCTTCAGGTTTGATGCAGAGGCTAGATATCCCTCAGTGGAAGTGGGAGCAAGTGACCATGGACTTTGTATCCGGATTGCCTAGATCGGCTAGAGGAAATGATTCCATTTGGGTGATCGTTGATAGATTTTCGAAGAGTGCTCATTTCCTTGCCATGAAGAAGAAGCAGTCTGTTGAGAGCTTGGCCAGACTGTATATTGATAATATTGTGAAGCTGCATGGGATTCCGAAGTCAATTATCTCAGATCGTGATCCGAGATTCACTTCCAGGTTTTGGCAGAGTTTGCAGCAGGCTTTTGGCAGTCAGTTGAAGTTGAGTTCGGCATTTCATCCGCAAACGGATGGACAGTCCGAGAGGACTATTCAGACGTTGGAAGATATGCTGCGAGCTTGTGTTTTAGAATGGAAAGGGGATTGGGAGCGCCATCTATCTCTTGTGGAATTTGCTTATAATAACAGTTTCCATTCGAGCATAGGAATGGCACCTTTTGAAGCTTTGTATGGAAGACCCTGTAGATCACCATTGTGTTGGGAGGAGTCGGGAGATCGACATCTGGTTGGACCTGAGGTAGTGCAAGAAACTTCAGCAAAGATTCAGATGATTGTGCAGAAAATAAAAGCGGCTCAGGATCGTCAAAAGAGTTATGCAGATGCAAGAAGAAAGGATTTGGCATTCGAGGTTGGAGACCATGTTTTCCTTAAGGTTTCGCCAACCAGAGGTGTAGTAAGATTCGGAAAGAGGGGTAAGCTGAACCCGAGATTCATTGGACCCTTTGAAATTCTGAAGAAGATCGGGAATGTGGCATACCAGTTAGCTTTGCCACCATCTTTAGCAGCGGTGCATCCAGTATTTCATGTATCCATGTTGAGGCGGTATGTTAGAGATCCGGCTCATGTGATCAGTTATGAACCGATTCAGTTGCAGCCAGATTTGTCTTATGCTGAGCAACCTGTGGAGATTCTGGACAGGAAGGTGCAAGAATTAAGATCAAAGTCCATTCCATTTGTGAAGATTCTATGGAAGAACTTCTCACGTGAAGAGGCAACGTGGGAGCTTGAAGAAAGAATGAAGAAGCTTTATCCGTCCTTGTTCGGTGAGTAACTTAACTCAATCTTCGAGGACGAAGATTATTTTAAGGGAGGGAGGATGTAGTACCCTAGAATTTCCTTGAAATTATTCTGTTCATTGTGTGTTTATTTCTGCATAAATTGAATGCTGTTCTGTGTAGAACTAGGCGTCAAGATCATTTGACGTTAAAGCTTGTAAGCGGCAACATCGCATGCCGTTTATGGGATGTTAACGACGATAGGTATTGACGTTTAATATTTTTCTGAATTATTTAATTATGGGCAAGACTATAGACGACATCAACGATGGACGTTTATATTTGGGGTAGACGACAACCTATGTTGACGTTAAGTTGACTTGCCTGTTTTTGAGCTTTCCGTTCCGGATCAAGGAAAACGGCCGTTTCGGGAAGGCTTTAATGAGCTGATCCGAGGCGTTTAGATCCGAGGGTCAGGGTTGGGTTTGGCCTTGGCTTGAGAGGTCTTTATAAGACCAGATCTCGCAGGAAGAAAGAGGGTTTTTGCCTTGGTTCTGGAAGAGAGAAAGAGGGCCGAGGAAAGGATTTGCAGAGCGATCTGGTGCTTGTTCGTGCGGATTGAAGACATCTACACCGAGGAGAATCATAAGACTTCGTGCCCAAAAGCTCATCCTGGCGGAGGAACTTCATCGGAGGAGGTTTCGGATTGCTTGAAGACGGAGGAAAGAACTGTCTCCCTGGCGAGACGGGCTTCTTCGAGCTCGGATTCGACACTCCATTAGGAGGGATTGAGGCAAGTTACATGGGGGATTTAGTTTAGGATATGATATACTAAGTATTTAACATTTTTCCGTATTTTTAAAGCATGTAAACAACCTACGGGAGGGGTTAGAAATGTTGTCATTTCATGCGGGTTTCTGTGTTTTTCTGTGTTTTAGAACTCGACGTCAAGGGTATTGCCGCCTATATTATGTAAACGGCAATATCGACTGCCGTTTAGTTCATCCAAATATATATGTATTTTCTGTCCTTTCTATATGTAAACGGCGCTATGTGCCGCCGTCGGTCTGTGTTAACGGCGCTATGTGCCGCCGCCTATAATTACTTAACGACAACGTATATGGACGTCGACTATAGTAAACGTCGTACCATTGACGTCAAGTTTAACAGAATTGTATATTTTCAGAAATCCGAGTGAATTGGTTTTAAATGCATAAATTATGAATGTATGCGTTTCAGCCATGTAAAATTTGAGTATGATAATGTTATGGACTGTCTATTTCTGTAATGTGCAGGTTTTATATATTTATATATATATACGAATTGATGAACATGCATCATTACATGACAATAATGAAGGTTTAAATTATATAAGATAAGTGCAATTGATGTAAAAGAAAGCATGTTAATTGATGTTTAGATTACTGCAATAGATATGATATGTCTGTTCATGTGAAAATTGTGAGCTTTTCTCAATATTAAACCATGTTAGTTAGTTGATTTAATAGAGTTAATTTCATGAAAAATAGTTACAGAAATCAGAAAATTATGAAAATTGGCATGTGTATTGAAATTACTGATTTCGAATTTCTGTTAAAATTTCAGAATTTTCAGACATGTGTACGTTCTGTTATGAATTTCTGAACCATATATTACACATAGAATTGAATAAAAATGAATGAAAATGCAAGAATGAAAATTAGTATCATGATAGAAATCTGTTGTACAGTAAATAGGATTTCAGAACTGAAAGTGTTGTACTTTGAAATATTGCATTGACTCATTAGTATGAAATGAAATGTCACTATCCATTATATATGTTAGTGTATGCATTATATCAATGATGCCAATAAGACATTGCTATCTTAGAGATTCCTACAAGGAACTACACCGTAGATGCCCCTATGGTAATGGTTCACCTACATGTAAAGAAATGAATCCGTGGGCAACGGATTGAAATCCTGGAGGTAGACTTGTTCTACTGGTCAAGGTGGGAAGGACTTTCCCCGGTTTTGCGCAAATACTATGACTTCATCACCGCATTGCCTAGGTGATAAGTGAATGATAAATGACTACTGATCTCTAATTTAGTGTGGGCTATGTCTTGGCAACTATATGAAAATGACTACATGTTACATGCTACAAGTTACATGTCCACCTGTTTTACATGCTACATGTTACATGCTACAAGTTACATGTCTATTTGTTCTACATGCTACATACTACATGTTATATGCTTACATTCCTACATGTGAACTTGTTCAAAGAATTTCATGTTACATGTCGATGTTTAATATTACTACATGAAAATTGTTATGCAAAAGAATAGATTCCATGAATAAGTAATTCCATGCTACATGAGAAACAGTTTTATTTCCTTAATAGTTGGAATCACTATGAAATGAATGATTGTCAATGGACATAGAACTATAGTAAGAAAAGTATATGATATCAATGAATGGAATGCTAATGTACTACCATGTTTTAAAACTAATATAATGTTAATATCTTGAACTGTCTTTCATGTGATTTGCTGGGTCTTGTAGACTCATACTTGCTTAACATTTCAGGAGAGCCAGAGGATACGGAGGAGTTAGTGCAAACTGACTCAGAGCGGGAGGACGTGGAGACTTAGCTTGATATAGAGAGTTTTTGAGTGATTTTGTATGTGAGAATCTTATGTAATTTCCTTTATGCAACTGATCTTTGGATTGTAATAAACCTTGGACTATTGTTGTCTTTATGCATTAGTTTTGCTTTTGAATAAATGCTGATGGCAAGTGTTTAATTCCAAGTTCTGTTAATTATCATTGGAATTGAATAGTTATTTGTGTATATTTCAACCTGTATTGAAAATTGTTGGATTCGTTCCACTGTAATACCTCTACTAGATCCAATGTGAGTTGGTGTAACTGTACTGGGTCTAAGAGGGGCGTTACATGGTGTCTAGTCAAAGTAGTTTAATTCAAGCTTTATTCAACCTCTCCGTGGATATGACCTGTTCTCACCACTGTATGAGTTCATATTTGCTATTTTAATTTTGTGAGACAATTTAGAGGAAGTGCGCATATTGACTTGTGCGAGGAACTCTGGACAACGAAAATGTACAGTCAACAATGTCGCGCGTTCACATGGTGTGCCGAAGTCGATTATTTCGGATCGAGATCCGAGGTTTACTTTGAGGTTGTGGAAGGGTCTTCAGGAGGCTTTAGGTTCCGAGTTGAAGCGTAGTTCGGCGTTCCATCCCTAGACAGATAGGCAGTCTGAAAGGACTATCCAGACGCTCGAGGATATGTTGAGAGCATGTGTGATGGATTGGAAGGGTGATTGGGAGCGTCATTTGCCTCTTGTGGAGTTTGCATATAACAACATTTTTCATGCGAGCATTGGTATGGCTCCATTTGAGGCTTTGTATGGGCGGCCCTATAGATCTCCTTTATGTTGGGAGGAGACAGGTGATAGGCAGTTGATAGGTCCAGAGTTAGTGCAGGAGACTTCGGATAAGATTCAGCTTATTAGGTAGAGGCTTGTTGCTGCGCAGGATAGGCAGAAGAGTTACGCCGACAACAGGAGGAAGGATTCAGAGTTCGAGGTGGGTGAGCATGTTTTTCTGAAGGTTTCACCTACCCAAGGCGTTGTTAGGTTTGGTAGGCATAGTAAGTTGTGTCCTAGATTCACTGGCCCATATGAGATTCTTAGATGGATGGGTAATGTGGCATATAAGCTAGCTTTACCCCCAGCGTTAGCTAGTGTTCATCCTGTTTTCCACGTATCTATGCTCAGGAGGTATGTGCGAGATCCATCTCATGCTATTAGTCACGAGCCAGTGGAGATTCAGCCAGATCTTTCGTATGTTGAGCAACCAGTAGCTATCCTTGATTGAAAGGTTCAGCATCTCAGGAACAAGAGCATTGCGTCTATGAAGGTGCTATGGCAGAACTTCTCGTGGGAAGAAGCTACTTGGGAGCTTGAGGATGCTATGAAGAAGAAGTATCCTCATTTGTTTGATTAGTTTCATTCTAACTTCGAGGACGAACTTTTCTTTAAGAGGGAGAGGGTGTAAGGCCCTCGAACTTTGTACTTTATTTAGACTTTGTCATATGGTGTTTAGTCACTTGTGTATAGAGTTATGTATATGTTTGTCCTAGTACATATAATGTTTACATGATGTTGTGTATATGTATATGCTTGATAGCTATGTATATATTGTTTTACTTACATTGTACATATGGTGCTTAAGTTACACATTACATATTGTGTATATATATATATAGTGTATGCATGTTATGCTGCATTTCTGTGTTCTGGCCGAGAGGCATGTTAACATCAACATGCTTGGATGTTTATGGGAGAGTCGACGTCCAGATCGATGGACGCTGACTCCCAGTAAATGGCAGCAATGTGGCCGTCTATTTCCCCAAAAATTGTGTGGTTTCAGATCTTGAAACGGCAGCGTTTTCTCCGGTCCCGGTTTTGGAAACCCACCTCCAACGGTAGGATTTCAACCCTAAAGAGTATCCTGACCCCCTTAGCTTATAAAAACATCATTTTTGGCCAGATTAGGTTCCTTTGGCTCTTGTGAAAACCCTAGAACCCTGTGAGAAAACCCGACTTTTGGAAGCTTTGATCTGGCATTTGTGTGTGTCTTCCGGTGATCTACAACGACTGGAAGATACTTTAGACGTTTGTGAAGCTTCTTCGACTCCGGTGTGCGACCTACATCGACCTAAAAGATAGGATCTGGGAGGTTTTGAGCGCCTTCTTGGCTTGGCCGAGGAGGGCATCTTCGACAAATTAAATCCGTTAAACAATTTTCCAAAGGCAAGTAACCTATGGATCTCATCCCTAACCATGTCTAGTAGGTCTAAGGAATTTATTAGAAAATTTCTCGTGTCCTGGAACCCCCTATTCTCTTGTATTTGTGCGCTCTGTCTGTGTTTCTGTTGACAGGAACTTAACGGCCAGCTTGCTACTGTTAAGATCCAGAGTTAGCGGCAACATCCAATGCCGTTAACCCCTGTTGGCGCAACCCTTGTGCCATCAAGTTCATCAGGTTTGGCAGATTTGATGTTTTTAATCTTTGTTGTATATTTCCAGACTTTGAGTATAAGTGCATGCTGTAAATTTTATGTGTGGTCAAGTACAGTCAGTAGGTCACATCATGAGGCTAGGATGAATTTTTGTATATAGTTCTAATTATTAAAATTTTTCTAAATGAATAATGAGAATGATCTAACCATGATTAAATGGATATAAATAGCTCCGTTGTGAATTAGGATTTCATAATTTTTCCATGACAGTATGATTTTTGAATTCAAGTTTTGGAATTGTTAAGTATGCCTATGTTACTGTGAAACCTACTTAAGTGAAATTAGTGATAAATATGCCTGAACCATGTTTCAATTGTTATAATTATTTTACAAATCCAAAAAATCTGAAAAGTTAAGCATGTGATATGTTTACTATTTAGAACATGTGATAAAAATTTGGTTCTGTTTTGATGATAGTAAGTGTGATTATTGGTTTAACCATAGAAATTTATCATGTTGAGCATGTTAAGCTAAATCTTGTATGATTCAATAGTTAGTAGCATGAATAGGATTGTGTTATGAGTTAAATATCATTGTGAAACAGTAATAGCATGCTCTGTAAACTGATCCATGTATATGAGTTAAAAGTGCATGTGTGTGTGTGTGTTTAAGTGCATGTGAATAATGTAAATGAATGTGGTAAAATGTTTAATGTGTAATTGTGCCGATAGTGACACTGCTACCATAGAGGGCTGTGGAACCATACTGTAGTAAAATCGCTACGGGAAGGTTCAATGTGTGTGATATCCTATGGGCATTAGGATGAAATCTGGAGGTGGACAAGCACGACTGGTTAGGGTGGAGAGTGCTTCTCCCGGTTCTGCGCAGTTAACCAAGATCCATCACTGTGTTGCCTAGGTGATGGGTATGTGCAATGGGAAATATGAGTATGTGAAATTGTTAAGTGAATAAGTTAGCATGTGAATAATTGTAAACCCATGTGATTAGGTTTAATTTATGTCAAAACAACAAGCAAAATGTGTGTATAAATGTGATAAATGCATGAGAAAATGATTAGATTTTGTCACACCCCGACGCAGAATATCGAAACGCGAGGTAGTTACAAGTAAACAGGTATAGAGCGAGGACTAGACATCAAACCATTGAACAAGAATAAATACTAAAACAAATTCATTCATTAATAATCTTTCAAATGTCTAGTTACAACCACTAATATCAGAGCCAATCTATTGGGCCCAATTACATTGAAATAAAGCAAAGGACTAAACTAGGACTCCATCATAGTACTAGGACACTAGGGCACTCGTGACGTCACTCCTTGTCGTTCCCGTCCTCTTGAGTGTATAGTTCATCCTCGGTCTCACCTGAGAACACAACGACAAATAACGCAGGGTGAGCAATAACGCCCAGTAGGACTTAAATCTCAATAGTCAAGCAGACTTTAAATGATTAATGTGTTAAAAGGCAGATTAACTAATGATAGAGCGAGAGAGTCAAGTAAAAGATAGCAGGATAGCACGTGAACGAAATAGCACAACATTCTGAATATAGCACGAACGTCAATTATAGCACGAATAGTAAGATGGCCATAGCACAATAGCACAAAGTATAGCAATAGCACAACGAGTATAGCATAGCACTTTTGTTGTCAATAGACAACGAGAGAATATAGCACTTTTGATTGTCATTAGATTAATCTAGATAGTATGGCACTTGGATGTAATGCCGGCATCCTGATCATTTAACTCCCATAGGGAAATGGCACTTTCGGGCACTCTCCCCAGGACCAGATCGGGTCCTATTGCACTGGCATTAGTTATGTTGTTTATCTTTAGACAATCAGTTAATGGCCAATAAAGAGTACCAAGAAATAGATAAGGGCACTAGATGAATAGACGAGATAATAGAGTGAACGTGAATAGATGAGCGAGTAGAGTATAGATGAGAGCTAATGGACATTGCACGTAACATGTCGAGTAAACAGGCGATAGTAACAATTGCACAACATGCATTCGATGTTGGCAGTTAGGTGGAATTCACGACCCTACCTCTGGCCATGTTAAGCACAGGTCCAGAGATCCGGCGTGATTCAAGATAAGAGCAAACTTCTAATAGTCGTTTGGATCATATCGATCCCTGAAGGGGTATCATAGGTGTTAGGGTACAACCAGCTCGTCGACCATGTGGGAACCCATGGACAGAGGAGACTTACGGAGGTCTTGAACAACGACTCACTAGTACGGCAGAAGGAATATCCGACGGAGAGCTCGTCTAAGTCAAGAGAGTGTGTATATATAGAAACAAATGCTCGACGTTCTAGAGGAGTTCTAGAATAGTGGAGCGTCAAGATAGGTGTTCCAAAACATCGCGGGAAAATGTATACACGTAGAAATTAAGCATGAGGCAATTTAATTACATAAATTACCTGATATATTATGTAACATGTTCACGCCAATTAGGCCATATTTGGATGGTTTCAAAGTGTGTGCATGTGACATGAAATCATAGATGGAAATTAGTCGTGTGTATGTATTTTAAATCACATAGAAATGTTCAATGTATATTAAGTGAAATTACTGTGGGTATAACTGGGATTAAAGGGTATAAGCACAATAGACAATTAGAGCATTTCATATCAGGGGTTTTTCTACAAAATCCTGTGAACGCGACGCAGCCCAGTAAGGATCGCGACGGGTACAGGGTAGATCGCGACAGGTGTTTAGATGGATCGTGATGGGTCGGTCATGACAGATAGTCAGAACGCGATAGGGGCATGTATGGGTCACAACGAGTTGATCAGGCTAGGCATAGCGATCGCAACGGCGATGCCTGTCGCGTTCAGGACGCGACTGGCAGACTGTCGCAACCAGACCACTGAACGTAGCCTATCAAGCCGTCGTATTCTGGTGGTCTGTGCCCGAGTCCGACAGAAAGTAGACATGTCTTGGATTGCGGTCCAAGAGTTTTCCTTCTTGACACAGAGGGATTCAAAAATATAGAACTAATTGTACAAGTGACGAAAAATCATGAAAGAAGTTGCGAATAAATCCAGACATGCAATAGTATTCCCAGTAATTTGGAATTGGTAAACAGTCATGGTTTCGACATGGTTTAATCAGATCAAACATGGAGGATAGAATACTGGAAACAATTGAGATGCAAGATTTAATTCGCAAGACATGGTGGATGGAATTTAGAGCTTTTAGGGGCTAAAGAAGCCTAACATCCGTCAGTACTTATAGTAAAAGTCTCATGGCATGAGGACGAGTATACATGAAGATATGAATTTAAGAAGAGGGTTCGGGGTCATGAAGTTCACCGAACTTTGAAAATTTAGAACTAGAGATTTGCTCAATGGAAAAATAAGAAAACCAAAGGGTTTTTCTTCCTGACAGATGAGAGATCCTACAGAAAAATTTTCATGGTTTATGCTTATGAGAATGCCTACCTTTAGTCGTTTCTCTTCTCTAGGGCAAGAACTTGAAGAACTCAGGGAAGAACTTGGGAGATCCCTCTTCTCCACGAATTCTCCTCCTCTTGGCCTTTATTCTTGGTCTTGCAACCTCTTGGCACGAGCTAGGGCCGGCCATGAGAGGTTTAGGAGAGTATTTAAGCATCTCCTCTTTCCCTTTCCTAGTTTAAGTCTAATTCCTATTTAATTCCAAGTTTCCAATTTTCCTCTCCCCATTTAAAGCAAGAGATCTCCTAATTGGGTTGAGAGAGAGGGGATTTCGTGGCCAAGCAATTGAGGTAGATTTAGGATTCCAAATCCAACTCAAACCACTTATTTAAATGCATTAAATACCCTTTTTGATTTAAGTAATATTTTAGTTACGAATTTTGGATATTTTTCTATTATTCCCCTTTTTAAAACCTCTATTTTAGCCCTCTACTTTCTAATGGGCCCATTTAACAAAGCCCATTACTTATGTTCATTTGATGGGTTTTATTTAATTCTCTTTTCTTTGATTTTATAATTAATTAGTTTTCTTTTATTTGATTTTCTAATTATCAAGATTTTAATATTATGCAATTTTTTTAATTTTTTAATTTTTAAATTTCTCGAAAAATAGGGTTACTACATCCTCCCCTTTTAAAAAGAATTTGGTCCCCAAATTCATATGATTATAAGGGAGGAATTGTCTTACCAAAAAGATCGGGGTAATTCCGTCTGATGACTCATTCCGGTTCCCATGTGGCTTCTTCCACTCTGCGGTTATTCCATAAGACTTTAACCATGTGGATGGGACGGTTCCTAAGCTGTTGAACCTTCTGTTCCAGTATCTTGACTGGATTCTCTTCGTACGTCACATCTTTGTTCAGCACCAGCTTCTCGTGGCGAATGATGTGGGTAGGGTCATTGACATACTTCCTGAGCATGCAGACATGGAACACATTGTGTACACATGCCAGATCCGGTGGCAATGCCAATCGGTATGCAACCTCACCAATCCTTTCGAGTACTTCAAAAGGACCAATGAATCTAGGACTGAGCTTTCCTTTCACTCCAAATCATTGGATGCCACGTGTAGGTGACACCTTTATGAACACATGATCACCGACTTGAAATTCAAAGTCCCGCCTTCTTTTGACGGCATAGGTCTTTTGTCTGGACTGAGCAGTCTTAAGTCGGTCTCTAATCACTTGTCTGTCCTTCATGGTACGTTGCACCATGTCTGGGCCTAGCCATTGCTGTTCTCCAACCTCATTCCAGCATGCAGGAGATCTACGATTCCTTCCGTAGAGTGCTTCGAATGGTGCCATCTTGATACTTTCCTGGTAACTGTTGTTATAGGTGAACTCAATAAGAGATAGATATTCATTGCAATATCCTTGGAAGTCTATAGTGCAAGCTCTCAACATGTCTTCCACTATCTGGTTGGTTCTTTCAGTTTGCCCATCAGTTTGTGGATGGAACGTGGTACTAAAGTTGAGTTTAGTACCCAATGCACCTTGCAGTCCTTTCCAAAAATGAGATGTAAATCTCGGATCTCGATCCGAAACAATAGATGATGGAATACCATGTAGTCTTACAATCTCCTTGATATATAAGGAAGCTAGTACCTCCACTGACCACTTACTTTTTATGGCTAGGAAGTGGGCAGATTTGGTTAGTCGGTCAACAATGATGTTCGACCGAGCCCCTTACCGTTGCACCAAAAGCTCGAGCTGGTAGTGAAGGCGGTAGCCAAATCTTTAAGGCGGAAGCACAAAGCACCACGTCAACACTGTGGTCGGCATGAGGGGCTTTGCACAGGGTTTTACCCATGCGGCGGGTTGGGTTGCCAGCCCCGATGTCACTATGTTGCCCCATAACAGCATAGTGGCAGCGATTCCCTAAGGGAGTCGATGGCAGTTAACCAACAAACTCCCCCCCAGCGGCACCCAGGGGAATCGAACCCGCAACCTCGCTCTGATACCACTTGTTGGCCCTTTTGGTACGGCAACAAGTTCACCTAGAGGGGGGGTGAATATGTTTTTATGGTTTCTGCAAATAGAGATTTAAACACAGAAAAAATACCACTTGAAACTTTGGTTAGTTAGTGTGATAAGGAGCAGCAGTGCGGAAAGCAAATAAACAATCACACAAAGGACACAAGAAATTTATCCTGGTTCGGCCCTTCCCATATGGAAGTCCTACGTCCAGTCCCCAAGCAACCTCTTGGGATTTCACTAACCAAGGGTACAGTCCCCCTCAAGGACCTTACAACACCCAGCACCCCAGCTGGTCTTCTTCTCTTTCCCAAGCAAGAAGGCAGCACACTTCTTTTACAGGTTCAGAAGCAAATCTCCTGGTACAAACCCCAGTGTGGTTCTGCTAGACTTAAACCCCCAGCTAGGTCCTGTTGGTACAAACCCCAACAAGGTTCTGCTAGACACTAACCTCTAGCTAGGTTCTACACTGTATACAGTCCTACAGCTGGACAAGATGTCTTTCTTATAAGAGAAAGACCAATGCTGAGAGTTCTACAAGAATGGCCTCTAGCCAGGAACTCTCAGCAAAAACTCTCCCCAAGAATTACAATAAGCGCAGGGAGAATGGAGAAAGGAGAAGGAGCTTGAATGCTTGCGAACTTCAGCTGCTTGAATGCTTTTTCTTAGCTCAGGCTCTTTCTCTCTTTTCCTTTGAGTCTATGTGGCGTTGAGATTTCTCACTGGTTGTACACTCCTTGAATGATCTTCAGGAAGGCTCTCTTCTTGTTCTTCAGCCATGCTTCATCTTTTATATGAATAGCTTTTGAATGGATCCATTGAAGAGATCCGTTGGAGTTCTAGCCGTTGCTGATCTTCTACTCATTTTTTTTAATCACCCTTTTATGATCTTCGAGGTCTATAAGCATGGAAGAGAGTGTTAGCATAAAATGAGTGTTTATAATAAACTGTTTATACTACTGTGTTTCTGCTCACTTGACAGGAATAGTAGGTCATATATCTTTTTCTGACAGGAAACTGAGATACGCAAGCCTTTTGTCAGAAGATATTTGACTTTTCATTTAGGCACGAAAAGCACTTTAAATCATTAGAGAAATCGATGTTTAAGTATAGGCAAATCGATGTGAGAAGCAAATCGTTATGATCAATAAAGAAGTCGATGTGATCACTTATGAAATCGTTACGAGACCCAAATCAATGTGAAACTTATCAAATCGTTATGAGAATGAAATCCATATGAGGGCAAATCGTTGTGGCTATAAAATGAATCGTTCTGAGATCGATTTCTTAACAAATCATTATGGCCACTTAAGAAATCATTGTGAGATCGATTTCTTAACAAATCGTTATGGCCACTTAGCGAATCGTTCTGAGATCGATTTCTTAACAAATCGTTAAGGCCACTTAAGAAATCGTTGTAGCTACTAAAGAAATCGTTATAACGCTTTATAAAATTTTGGCACTTGAACTAAAATCGATGTATATAGATTAGACATCGATTTTATCATTTTAGTGCGCCAATATTGCATCAATGTGAGACTCAGCATTTTGCTATGAGATTGATGCAACACAGATGAAACAAAATATTTAATTTTAGTTACATCATAAATTTTGTTAGCACCAAAATATGAAGGTAATAAAGAGTGGTTAACAATCTCCCCTTTTTGGTGATGACAAAATTTATGTGAATTTTTCTGACACAATTATATGAAGTATAGAGAATGCAGAAAATTCATAGAAGATACAAATTCTCCCCCTTTTTGTCACTAACCAAAAAGGAAGGATCTTACCATGCAAGACTCTTTTTCTCCCTTTTGAGAGAATTCCTTACCAATGAGGGGTTCAACAATGATGAATTACTCCCCCTTACTCTTTGCTCCCCTTAGTCTGAGCTCCCCTGAATGAGAGGCTTTATCTGAGGGGAACTAGCAAATAGTTATTAGTAATACTAAAATTTTAAAATAAATAGTGACTGCTCCCTCTTTAGATATGAGTTGGATGAAGAGTTGACAGTCATTAGTGCCTTGAGCACCCTTTGTTTCAGATGCTCCAAGGCTATCCTGCAAGCAACTTATTCAGAAGTAGGTACCCAAATCTTTTGGGTCCTTGATGGTTAATATGTATAAAAATATTCTTTAGGAATCCAAACTAAGTGCCTAGTTGTGCAGGTATTTACAGTGTGTCCTAGTATTGCAATGTGAACAACAATGAATATAGATTGTTTTGCTGTTTTATTTTCTTTGTACTGATTTTTTAGAACATATTTCTGTAAATTTTTCTTTTACAGAGGCCTTTTCCTTAGTCATTTTTGTTCTTGTACAAACTTTGGTAATGGATACTGTTCAGAGGTTATAACTTGTTTTCCCTGTTCAGAAGGTTTGTATCCAAGGCCTTGCTTGTTATTTCTAGGTTTTGACCCTTTCAAACATAGAGCTAAAGAAGTTTTTCCTTTTGTTAATTTTCTAACTGATTCTTTTAGGTAGAGATTTTCTTCAGTTAGAGTTTTTAATTTTTCTTCTAACTCTAACTTTTCATTATTTTTGCTTATCAAATTTTCATTCAAAAGATGAATATTTTCTTTACTATTTTTTAATTGTTTTTCTAGTTGCTCCACTTCGGATTTAAGATCAGAATTGGTGTTCTCTAAGCAGATAGTGTATTTTCAGATTTTTTAGTTCATTTACAACACTCTTATGTTTTTCATATAGTTCATTAAAGACTTCTTCTAAGTCTTCTGATTCTGACTCTGAATCTGTGCAAGAATTAAAGAATGATTCAGAATGTACCTCATCTAGTCCCACCATGAGGGCTAGATCTACCTGCTCATTCTCTGATTCTGAGCTTGAGACTTCATCATTTTCCCAAGCAGCGCCATAGCTTTTCTTTGAATTTCTTGTATGCTTCTTGGGCTTATCAGTTTGACCAGTCTTCTTGAGCTTTGGACAATCTGGTCTCAGATGTCCAGGTTTTCTGCATTCATAGCAGACTGGTTCTTTCCATTTTTCTCTTTTCTTTGGATCCTTCTTGATCCATTTTTCTTCTCTTCAAAATCTCTGAAGCTTGGAAATACTTCATCCATATTACAGTCTTCAGAATCTACATTTCTGTACTGCTTCTTGGGCTTATCAGTTTGACCAGTCTTCTGAGCTTTGGACAATCTGGTTCAGATGTCCAGGTTTTCTGCATTCATAGCAGACTGGTTCTTCTACTTTTTCTCTTTTTTGGATCCTTCTTGATCCATTTTCTTCTTCTTCAAAATCTTCTGAAGCTTGGAAAATACTCATCCATATTACAGTCTTCAGAATCTACATCCTAGGAACTAGGAAGAAGAGTGGAGGGCATGCAGTTACAACTTTAAGAGCATTAGTACATTCTTCTTAGATGAGCTTTCAGATAATCGCTCTATATTTATTTCATGTGCCATGAGAGAACCTATTAAATTTTCAATTGACAATTTGGTTAAATCATGAGCCTGTTCAATAGAAGTTATTTAGGTGTCCATGAAATAGTTAAAGACCTAAGTATCTTTCCACAGTTTTCATTAGAAAGAGTTTTACCAAGAGAGCTTAAACCAAATACTAGGCTGAAAATCTATTATACATCTGAGTAATGTTTTCGTTGGAAGCATTTAAATTGTTCGGTATTGTGAAACAAGAATATCTATTCTAGTTGTTTCACTTATCCGTTCCTTCATAAGTTATCTACAGTTTATCCCAAATTTCTTAGCAGATTTGCATGCAAATACTCTACTGAATTCTTTTTAGATAAAGCACAACATAAATAATTTTTGCTTTAAAATTTAGAGATAGTTTCTTTTTATCAGTAGGTGTAAGGGCAGTAGTGCCTTCAACAGGAACAATAACATAGTCACCTACTCTATTACCTGCCACAGATCAAAGTCTGTGCCTCGAATGAAGCATTCCATTCGCATCTTCCAATATTGGTATCCTCTACAGTAAAGAATGGAGGTCTGGTGACTGATTGACCTTCAGCATATCCTTAAGCTGCCATGGATCTTTGCTCTAAGATCGTTGGATCTTCTTTGAATGTTCAGAGACCCGCTCTGATACCACTGTTGGACCGAGCCCCTACGTTGCACCAAAAGCTCGAGCTGGTAGTGAAGGCGGTAGCCAAATCTTTAAGGCAGAAGCGCAAAGCACACGTAACGCTGTGGTCGGCATGAGGGGCTTCGCACAGGGTTTACCCTGCGGGAGGTGGGTTGCCAGCCCCGATGTCATATGCTGCCTATAACAGCATAGGGACAGTGATTCCCTAAGGGAGTCGATGGTAGTTAACCAAAAAATGACCATATGCATCGAGTCCACCACGAGTCTTGGGTAACCCCATGATGAAATCCATGCCAATTCTTCCCATTTCCATTCCAGAAATCTAGCGGTCTGAGTACACCAGCAGGGCGCAGGTGTTCCGCTTTTACTTGTGGCAAGTAAGGCAGGTGAGCGGCATGTTCAGCTACCTCTCTTTTCATGTTCAGCCACAAAACGTTCTTTTCATATCTTGAAACATTTGGTACCTCATGGATGAATAGTATACTTTGTCATGTGAGCTTCATCCATGAGGTCTTCTCTTTAGTCTTCATTGTCGGGAACACATGCTTCCTGAAAGACAAGCCTTCCGTCTTCAGTCATGGCAAGTCGGTCTTTCAGTTAGAGTTTCTTTGACGCGAACTAGAATGGATCATCGTCTTGTGAGCTTGATCTCTTCTAGCATATCAGATGAATCTTGATATTGGCAACCAAGACTCGATCATCTCTATGTTCAATATTTAAGTCTAACCTTGTGAATTGTTTAGTAGTTGCATCTCGCCAAGGACTAGACTTGAGACAAATGCCATTGGCTTTCTACTAAGAGCATCAGCCACGCATTTCCCTTGCCTGGATGGTATGGATGTTGAAGTCGAAATCTTCAAGATATTCTAGCCATCTTCTTTTGTCTCATGTTGAGTTCTTTTGGGAAAACAAGTACTTTAGACTTTTATGGTTGAGTAGATAGTGAACTTCTCTCCATACAAGTAGTGTCTCCAGATCTTTAGGGCGAAGACCACGACCGCCAACTCCAAATCATGCATAGGGTAGTTGACTTCATGTGTCTTCTGTTGTCTTGAAGAATAGGAAATGACCTTCTCCTTTGCATTAGTACACAACCTAGCCCGATTCTGAGGCATCGGTGTGGAGACAAAGAACCCTTCTCCCTCTATTGGCAGAGCAAGAACAGGTGCTGAGTAAGGTAGTCTTTGAGAGTTTGGAAACTTTTCTCACACTCTTTACTCCAGGAGTATGGATCTCCTTTCGTGTCAGACGCGTGAGAGGAACAACGATCTTTGAGAAGTCCTGATGAACCGCCTGTAATAGCCAGCCAGCCCTAAGAAACTTCTGATTTCTGTAACATGGTTGTCTCTCCAGTGAGTATAGCTTCGACTTTGGAGGGATCAACGGAGATGCCGTCTTTAGAGATGACATAGCCCAGAAGGATACTTCTTCAAGCCAGAATTCACACTTGCTAAGCTTTGCGTATAGTCTGTTGTGCTCGCAAGACTTGCAGTGAAATCTTCAGATGTTCTTCATGCTCTTCTTTGGTCTTGAGTAAATGAGGATGTCGTTGATGAAGACGACCACGAACTTGTCAAGGTATGGTCGATATATGCTGTTCATGAGTTGCATAAAGGCTGCAGAAGCATTGTTAGACCAAAAGGCATAACAATGAATTCATAGTGCCCGTACCTGCTCCTGAAATCCGTCTTGAAGATATCGTCATCCTTGATCCTCATTTGATGATAGCCAGATCGAAGATCGATTAGAGAAGTATGAGCTCAAGAATTTGGTCGAATAGTTCATCGACCCTAGGCAGTGGGTATTTGTTCTTGATGGTGAGCTGGTTGAGTTGTCGATAGTCGATGCAGAGCCTCATCGATCCATCCTTCTTCTTGACAAACATCACAGGCGCTCCCATGGGGAAGTATTTGGTCGGATGAAGCCCTTTCTAATAGCTCCATCAGTTGCGTCTCAACTCCTTTAGCTGGGCAGGTGACATCCGGTACGGTTGACACGATACCGGGGCAGCTCCAAGGATCAACTCTATGGTGAAGTTGACATCACGTTCCGGGGGAATCCCTGGAAGATCTTTCGAAAAACACATCGGGGTAATCCTGAATATGTGAATGTTTCTATCTAAGCACACTCCCGTCATTTCCACAACTACGGCTGCCGGAAGCAATGCAACCTTTCCCCATCATGTTGGGGCTTTTATGGCGGAGGCTAGAGACATCCGTCTCTATGTCTAATCCAAGAGAATGCCATTTAGGAAAGTCACTAAAGGTAACCTTCCCTTTCTTACAGTCGACACTTGCCCCATATGCGGACAACCAGTCGGCTCTCAAAATTACATCATAGCCTTTCATGGGCATACACACCAGGTCGGCTTTAGGTTATGGTTTCGATCATTACATCGACAGAGGGAAAGTATTTGTTCAATTTATCCTTTTCTATTAGTGGCGTTGTGACAGAGAAATCCCAACCCATGGATATAGGTTTAGCATTCACAGTATCAGCAAAGTTTGAGATATAAATAAATGAGGTGCTACAGTATCAAATAAAACAAATGCTGATAATGAGAAAACTTGAAGGGTACCTTCTACCCGCCACCTTCCATAGCACGTCCTACATACAGGGCTTGCAGTTGGCCCTATTTCTTAGGCGCATTAGGGTGCCTCTCACTCTCTTTCAGTAGCGGGCACTTGGGGATGCGGTGCTCATGACTTCCGCAGTGTAGACACATGTCGACTTTCCTCCAGCACTTGTTAGCGGTGTGACTGTGGGCTTGTCACAATGCTTGCAGTTGCTCTTGGCTGGAGTGTTGGGTACAAAGACCTTTGGTTCCTTTTTCTTTCTTGGCTGGATCCCTCCGTGATGTGAAGGGACACTTCTTGCCATTGTTGGCTTAGCAGATGATTGACCCGAGTTCATTTCCTTTTTCACGAACTTCCTTTTATACGGTCGATGAGGTCCGTAGCATCTTCCAGTAGCTGAGCTTTCTTTACCATCTCGGCGTAGGTCTGGATGTCGAGAGGTGCCAGTTGGGTGATGTATTGTGGCTTAAGGCCGTTGAGGAAGCGCTTAGCCTTCATTCTTTCAGTAGCTACCAGGTGTGCCGCATACCTTGCCAGCCTAGAGAATTGGTCCTCGTATTCAGCCACAGTCAGGCTCCTCTGTTCAGAGCAGCGAATTCCGCAACCTTCCTTTCTTGGACATGCTCGGAGAAGTACTTGGAGTTGAAAGCTCTTTAATTTGGTCCAGGTGAATTGCGGTTCTCCCTAGTGCTTCCACTGACTCCCACCAAGCGCGGGCGTCCTTCTCCAGTGAAAAGTGGCTAGCAGTAGCTTATCTCCCGCTGCGCATTGCTTGACACGGAAATCCTTTCTGTTTCTTTCAGCCAGTGTTCGGCTTCATCGGATCTGTGGATCCATGAACCTAGGCGGGTTCAGACTTCTGAAGTTACGATGCAGACGCCTGCACTAGCACGATTACCCCGCTTGGGTAGCTTTCATGATGGCACAAGTCAACTCTTGGATGGTTGTTGCATGCCCCTCATTGGCACGTTCAGCAGTCATCTTGATGCTTAGTTCCTACAAAAGAATATTTATTGTCATGATATAGATGTGAGATTTATTTTGTGCGTGCGTGAGTTTATTTTAGCTAGTTACCCTTGGCTCTAACACCTCTACATAGGTAGGATAATTGACTCTAATCGAGGCAGGTTAACCTATATCATCCTATACATAAGAATAACCTAGGCTCTGATACCACAAACGGTCACGCCCGATGCGGAATATCGAAACGCGAGGGAGTTGCAAGTAAACGGGTATAGAGCGAGGACTAGACATCAAACCATTGAACAAGAAATAAATATTAAAACAAATTCATTCATTAATAATCGTTCAAATGTCTAGTTACAACCACTATATCAGAGCCAATCTATTGGGCCCAATTACATTGAAATAAAGCAAAGGACTAAACTAGGACTCTCTCATAGTACTAGGATGCTAGGGCACTCATGACGTCACTCCTGGTGTTCCCGTTCTCTTGAGTGTTATAGTTCATCCTCAGTCTCACCTGAGAACACAACGACAAATAACGTAGGGTGAGCGATAACGCCAGTAGGACTTAAATCTCAATAGTCAAGCAGGCTTAAAATGATTAATGTGTTAAAAGAAGAGTAACTAATGATAGAGCGAGAGAGAGAGTCAAGTAAAGATAGGCAGGATAGCATGTGAACAAAATAGCACAACATCCACATATAGCATGAACGTCAATTATAGCACGAATAGTAAGAGGACCATAGCACAATAGCACAAAGTATATCAATAGCACAATGAGTATAGCATAGCACTTTTGTTGTCAACAGACAACGAGAGAATATAGCACTTTTGATTGTCATTAGATTAATCTAGATGGTATGGCATTGGATGTAATGCCGACCATCCTTTTCATTTAAACTCCATGGGCAAATGGCACTTTCAGGCGCTCTCCCCAGGACTAGATCGGGGCCCTATTGCGCGCATGGCATTGGTTATGTTGTTTATCTTTAGACAATCAGTAATGGCAAATAGAGAGTACCAAGAAATAGATAAGAGCACTAGATGAATAGACGAGGGTACTAGAGTGAACGTGAATAGATGAGCGAGGTAGAGTATAGATGAGAGCTAATAAACATTGCAGTAACATGTCGAGTAAACAGGCGATAGTAACAGTTGCACAACACGCGCATTTGATGTTGGCAGTAGGTGGAATTCACGACCCTACCACTGCCATGTTAAGCATAGGTCCAGAGGTCGGCGTGATTCAAGATAAGAGCGAGCTTCTAATAGCCGTTTGGATCATATCGATCCCTGCAGGGGTATCATAGTGTTAGGGTACAACTGAATCATCGACATGTGGGAAACCATGGACAAAGGAGACTTACAGAGGTCTTGAACAACGACTCACTAGTCCGGCAGAAGGAATATCCGACGGAGAGCTCGTCCAAGTCAAAGAGAGTGTGTAATATAGAAACAAATGCTCGATGCTCTAGAGGAGTTCTAGAATAGTGGAGCGTCAAGATAGGTGTTCCAAACATCGCGGGAAAACGATAAACGTAGAAATAAGGTGAGGCAATTTAATTACATAAAATACCTAATATATTATGAACATGTTCACGCTAATTAGGCCATATTTGGATGGTTCAAAGTGTGTGCAGTGACATGAAATCAGAGATCGAAATTAGTCATGTGTATGTATTTTAAATCACATAGAAATGTTCAATGTATATTAAGGGAAATTACTGCGGGTATAACTGGGATTAAAGGGTATAAGCACAATAGACAATTAGAGCATTTCAAATCAGGGGTTTTTCTATAAAATCCTGTGAATGCGACGCAGCCCAGTAAGGCTCGCGACGGGTACAGGGTAGATCGCGACAGGTGTTTAGATGGATCGCAACGGGTCGGTCATGACAGGTAGTCAGAACGCGACAAGGGCATGTATGGGTCACGACGAGTCGATCAGGCCAGGCACAACGATCACGACGGCGATGCCTGTCACGTTCAAGACGTGACGGAAGACTGTCGCAGCCAGACCACTAAATGCGGCCTATCGGGCAGTCACGTTCTAGTGGTCTGTGCCCGAGTCCGACAGGAAGCAGACATGTCTTGGATTACGGTCCAAGAGTTTTTCTTCTTGACACAGGGGATTAAAAAATATAGAAACTAATTGTACAAGTGACGAAAAATCATGAAACAAGTGCTAAGAATCCGGACATGCAATAGTATTCCCAATAAGTGGAATTGGTAAACGGTCATGGGTTTCAACATGGTTAATTAGATCAAACAGAAGGATAGAATACTGGAAATAGTTGAGATGCAAGATTTAATTCGCAAGAATGGTGGATGGGATTTAGAGCTTCCAGGGGCTAAAAAAGCCTACATCTGTCCAGTCCTACAGTAAAAGTTTCATGGCATGAGGACGAGTATACATGAAGATATGAATTTAAGAAGAGGGTTCGGGGTCATGAAGTTCACCGAACTTTGAAAATTTAGAACTAGAGATTTGCTGATGGAAAAATATAAAACTAAAGGGCTTCTTCCTGACAGACGAGAGATCCTACAGAAAAATTTTCATGGTTTATGCTCATGAGAATGACCACCATTAGTAGTTTCTCTTCTCTAGGGCAGAACTTGAAGAACTCGGGGAAGAACTTGGGAGATCCCATATCTCATGAATTCTCCTCCTCTGGCCTTTATTCTTGGTCCAGCAACCTCTTGGCACGAGCTAGGGCCGGCCATGAGAGGTTTAGGAGAGTATTTAAGCTTCTCCTCTTTCCCTTTCTAGTTAAGTCTAATTCCTATTTAATTCCAAGTTTCGTATTTTCCTCTCCCCATTTAAAGCAAGGGATCTCGTAATTGGGTTGAGAGAGAGGGGATTTCGTGGCCAAGCAATTGAGGTAGGTTAGGATTCAAATCCAACTCAAACCACTTATTAAATGCATTAAATACCCTTTTTGATTTAAGAATATTTTAGTTACGAATTTAGATATTTTTATATTATTCCCTTTTAAAACCTCTATTTTAGCTTACTACTTTTAATGGGCCCATTTAACAAAGCCCATTATTATGTTCATTTGATGGGTTTATTTAATTCTCTTTTCTTTGAATTTCTAATTAATTAGGTTTCTTTTATTTAATTTTTCAATTGTCAAGATTTTAATATTATATAATTTTTTAAAAAAAATTTAAATTTCTCGAAAAATTGGTTACTACAGATTTCATTTTAGGTATGCTATTACTTGTACATAGTTCTATGCTTTAATTGTGTATAGTTGCAAAAATGATTGAATAAAATTGAAATCTTTGTACCATGTTAAATAGAATGTGTAGAACGCATGCTATAGGTTTTATAATTAGATGTTTAAGTAACATGAAGCATGTACCATGTTGATTTCTAAATGCAAAAGAAATCTAGCTTGTGTATGTGATATGTGTAAGGGTGTTGTTCCTAGATTGCTTGCTGGGTCTCTTTAGACTCATTCTTGCTTCGGCGTACAAGTGTGACAGGTGTCTCCACTTCTAAGGAGGACATAGTTAGGAGCGACTCCGAGCAGGAGGAGTAGCTACTTTTGTGGAGACTTCTACATTGTCACTTATTTTTTCTTAGTATGTAATAGATAAAAGTGTGTAATTCATTTGGACAATGTACATATTTTAAAGTTGTATAATGTGGGCACTTGTTCTTTTATTGCTATCTAGACTGTGGATTTGATGATGATGATGGAATGAGAATGAGATTATTTGTATCCACTGTAATCTTGTAAATTATGTACATCTCAATCTAGTGTTAAGTGTGGGTAAATGTCCACTGTAACGATGCCCTTTGTACCGATGTGGATTGGTATAATCGTTACCGGTATAAAGAGGGTCGTTATAGTTCTCCTTCAGCCATGGAAGTTTTCAAACAAACATTTGATGTCAGAGAAAAACCACTCTTCTTTAGGTTCCTGGTTGGATGGGCTGTCCCATTTTCTCCAAAAGTTCTCTTTCCAGATAACTTCAAAAGTCAGAAAATAGGGTAAGCAAATGAGCATAGGGAAGGGAGGACAGCTAACTTGTTTCTTATCCAAATAAGTTCAGTGGCAGACTTCATCTTCTCAACCATAATTTGTGCCATATTTACATTCTGATTTGTACAGCCAAAAATGACATCTGCGTCTCCTTTTGTGCATGAAGAAAAAGTGGCACTGTGAGGTACTAGAATTGACATACAATAAAAGGCAGTAGTCTATTGAAAGCATTAACTGATTATATCGATTTTTCCTTCCAGAGATTATACTTAGTTCCAATAATCCCAAGGCCTTTGGCATGAATATCTACTGAGTTGATCAAATTGTGGCCTACTTTAGAGACACTGAACAAATTCTCCAACAAATCATGAGTGATACGAATGGCCTTACTTTACAAAAGAGAAAAGCAGCGCTATAACCTCCCAAACTTCTTTGAACTACTAGAAGCAGCCATGAAAATTTCAAGGGAAGCTATGACCGATCGTGAAGAAGATGAGTGAAAGCCCTCAAGAATTTGTGGGAAGAATCAAATCTTAGTCAATGGAGGGTTTCGCAGACCTCAGAGTCGAAAGGGCTGATAAGAAGAGAGAGAGAGAGAATTGGTAAGGGAAGAGTTGCCTCCGCAACAGATAAAGATAAAGTGACTATCGAAAAAGCAGAGCATTAATTGCATAAGATGACAAAATAGAGGATGACGATATCGCAAAGGCAAAAAGAATAGATTTATTTAAATAAGGGGGGAGAATTAAAATTTGTTCTGAAATAGATTATTTTATTTCAGTTATACACAGATAAATCTATTACAAATTGCACATGCCTAATTCCCATCTTAAAGAGGTAAATCTCTCTTCAGGTAATTCCTTTGTAAAGATGTCTGCTAACTGATTTTGAGTATCTATAAAGGAAATATTAATATTACCATTTGCTACATGATCTCGAATAAAATGATATCTAACCTCAATATGCTTTGTCCTTAAGTGTTGTACATGATCTAGGTGAGATTTATAACACCGATGTTGTCTCATAATAGTGGAATAGTCTTGATGTGTATCCCATATCTTTCAAACTGTTGTTCGATCTAAAGGAGTTGTGTACAACAGCTTCAGCGGCTACATATTCAGCTTCAGCTGTTGATAAGCTACTAAGTTTTGTTTCTTTGAAGACCATGAGTCAAGCATCCTTCAGAAATTGACAGCAACCACTAGTGCTTTTTCTATCCACTTCGCATCCAGTATAGTCAGCACTGAGTATCCAATTAAGTTTGTTTCACAGGTTTTAGGATACCATAAACCTAAGTTATGAGTATGAGCTAAATATCTAAAATTCTTTTTACTGAGAATAGTGTGACTCTTAGGATCAATTGATATCTTGCACACTGCATACACTGAATAATATCAGGTTACTTGCAGTTAGATAGAGCAATGAACCAATCATACCTCTGTAAAGTTTCTGATCTACCTTCTTACCTTCTGGATCACTATCTAACCTGGTAGAAGTGCTCATGGGAATAGATAGTGGTTTGGCATTTTCAAATCCAAATTTCTTTAATAATTCCTTGGTGTATTTGATCTGACTGATATGAGTTCCTTCCTTGCTTTGCTTGATTTGTAGTCAAGGAAGTAGTTGAGTTTTCCCATCATGTTCATTTCAAATTCTCCCTACATTAGCTTTTCAAAATACTTGCACAGAGATTCATCAGTAGATCCGAAGATAATGTCATCTACATAAATTTGAAAAATTAATATATTTCTGGCATTAGTTTTAATGAAAAGAGTTCTATCTACTTTTCCTCTAATAAAATCATGGTTTAATAGAAATGCACTAAGTCTTTCATACCAAGCTCTAGGTGCTTGTTTTAAACCATATAAAGCTTTATGTAATTTAAAGACATAATTAGAATAATCTAGATCATCAAAATCAGAAGACTGTTCTACATAGACTTCCTTCTTTATAACACCATTTAGAAAAGCTGATTTTACATCCATTTGAAAAAATTTTAAATCCAATGTAGATGCATAAGAAAGCAAAATTCGAATAGCCTCAAGTCTAGCAACTGGTGCATAGGTTTCATCAAAGTCTATTCCTTCCTCTTGAGAATAGCCTTGAGCAACCAGTCTAGCCTTATTTCTAGTAATAACACCAGCTTCACTCAATTTGTTTCTGAACACCCATTTGGTGCCAATCATAGGATGATCCGATTTCTTTTGAACTGATTTAGTTCATCTTGTATGGCTAGAATCCAAGATTCATCAGTTAGTGTATCATTGACTGTCTTCGGCTCCATTTGAGAGACAAACACTAGATAATCACAAGGAATAATAGTACCTCTGGTTCTTACCCCAACAGATAGATCTCCAATTACGTTTTCTTCTGGATGATCATTTTTATATCTCCATTCCCTAGGAGATCATCATGAGTAATCTTTTTTGTCGCAGTTCTTCCAAGGGTGGATCCTCATTGTCTTTGATGGATACTTCCTTCAGTTTCTGCATAGATTTCTGTACCTTTATCATCACTAACAATTTTCTTTCTCAAGGAAGGGTTAGATTCATCAAAAATGACATGTACATTTTGTACAATTAATAAACCCCTTTTATTGAAAACTCTATATCCTTTAGGTTTAGAAGTGTAACCCATAAAAATACCTTCATCAGATTTGGGATCCAACTTACCAATATTTGACTTACCATTGTTGTGAATGAAGCATGAGCATCCAAAATTTTTGGGAAGGCTGATCTTGGGTTTCTTTTTGCTTGAGAAGTTCAAGATGTTTTTCTTCAGTATGGGCCTGATCATAGCTCTATTGATTATGTAGCAATGTGTATTAATTGCTTCTACCCAAAATATCTTGGAAGATTGTATTCAGATAACATAGTTCTTGCCATACTCAGTAGTGTTCTATTCTTCCTCTCAGCTACTCCATTTTTCTGTGGTGTTCTTGGTGCTGAGAAGTTGTGTTTAATCCCTAGATCATCACAAAAGTCTGCAAACCTGTCATTATAAAATTCTCCTCCATGATCTGATCGAATACTTATGATGCTGAACTTTTTATCTTTCTGAACTAACTTGCTGAACTTTATAAAAGCTTCAAAGGTGTCATCTTTGTGTTGAAAAAATGATACCTATGTGTATCTAGAGAAATCATCAACAATAACAAATCCAAAGTTCTTCCACCCTAAACTTGTAGTTCTCATTGGTCCAAATAGGTTCATATGAAGCAGTTCTAAAGGTTTAGAGGTAGTGACAATTGTCTTGGATTTGAAAGAAGATTTTGCATGTTTTCCTTTTGCACAAGGTTCACAGATGTTATCCAGTCTTGAATTCATCTTTGGTAGACCTTCCACTAGGTCATATTTGATAAGTTTTATGATTCCATCCAAGCTTGTGTGTCCTAGTCTTTTGTGCCGTAGTTCAGCATCTTGCTCTTTGCTAGCTACTAGACAAATATCTTGACTTTTCAGATCTTTCAGATGTAGTACATAAAGATTTCTTTCTCTGTAGGCTTCAAATATTGTTGTTCCTTCCTTGATGATTAGGCATTTTGATTCCTGAAACTTTATTTGATGACCCTTTTCGCATAGCTGACTGATGCTGATCAAGTTATGCTTGAGACCTTCGACGCAAAGAACTTCTATCAGTGTCTTGTCTTTGCTTCCAATTGTTCCACAACCAATGACTATGCCTTTACCATTGTCTCCATATGTTACTATTCCTTCTTCATGTTTGATAATGAGAACAGCTTTTTATTTCCAGACATATGCCTTGAGCACCCACTATCTAGGTACCACTTGATGCTCTAAGGCTTCCCTGTAATAAATCAATCAAATTTAGGTACCCAAGTTCTTTTAGATCCTGATTGGTTAGCTTCTATAGAATTCCTTTTTGGAACCCACTTTAGGTGTTTAGTTGTACAGGTATTTTTTGTATGACCAATTTGTCACAGTGAGTGCAACAGACAATATCATTTAATGTTTTGTTTGGCTTACTGTTTTTATTCGTTTTTATTTTATAACTAGGTTCCTGTTCAGCCACAAATCTTGGCTATGGATATACTTTGAGATATACAACTGTTTCTTCATTTTCTGGTGGAGTATACCCAATTCATATTTCTTCCTACCTGATCTTCTTGCCCCTTTTAATATTAATGTAGATCTTCCATTTGTTAACTTCTCAATCGTGGCTGTTAAATACTCGTTGTCTTTTGTTAATACATTACTTTCACTCTTAAATTTACTTATGGTTTCCTGGCTTTCCAGACTTAATATTTTTTCTTTCTTAATTTTTACATCTTCACATAGCAACTCGTTTCTTCTTTTTCGTTCTAAAATTTACTTTTCCAATTGTTCAGTTTCTGATTTTAAATCTGAATTGGTTATTTCAAGACATGCATAATTTTTCTTGATTGATTTTAATTGTTTACATACATCTTAATAATTATCATTTAGCTCATTGAATGCTTCTTCTAGACTATCTGAATCAGAGTCATTACATGAAGTAAAAGAAGAGTCTGAAGTTACCTTATTTATCGTCGATATTTGCCATAAATGCTAGGTTGACCTTTTCTTCTTCTTCTTCACTGGAGATTGATTCACTGTCTGTGTCACTTTCATTGTTCCATGCAGCAGCCATAGCCTTCTTTTTGTATTTCTTAAATTTCTCGGTATTATCCTTCTTCTTGAACTCTACCTTCTTAAATTTCAGACACTCAGCCTTAAGATGTACATGCTTCTTACATTCATAACAGATAGGCTTAGGCCTTTTGAATTCTTTTCCTTCAAGTCTTTTGAATTCTTTGCTTTTCTTGAAGTGTCTCCTTCCTGACAAATATTTCTTTTTATCTAGAATTCATTG
This sequence comes from Colocasia esculenta, assembly GCA_014218235.1. Lineage (NCBI taxonomy): Eukaryota > Viridiplantae > Streptophyta > Magnoliopsida > Alismatales > Araceae > Colocasia > Colocasia esculenta. Next base: position 171,764,045 of record CM024754.1, read on the forward strand.
TAGTCATCTAGAGAGAAAAGCTTCTTCATCTTTACTGTTCTCTTCACTTCTTTCACTTTTTGATTTGCCTTCAGATGTGTTTTCTATAGTCTTGAGGGCATTGTTGTACTTTTTCTTACTGGAGCTTCTCCCAGCCTTTCCATGTTTATGTTATGAGCCATTAGAGACCCTATGAGTTTTTTTAGAATTACCATGAGATCATTTGCTTTCTCTATGGTGGTAACCTTGGGAGTCCATGTAGTTGGTAAGGATCTAAGTATTTTCCTTACCATATCTCCTGTCTCATACCTTTTGCCTAGTCCAGCTAGGCCATTTGTGATGTCTGTAAACCTATTGTACATTTGAGAAATGGACTCTCTAGAATGCATTTGAAAATTTTCATACTGTGTTACCAGTATATCTATTCTGGTTTCTCTTACCTTGTCTGTTTCTTCATAGGTAAGTTTTAACTTGTCCCACATTTCTTTTGCTGATTTGCAAGCAGATATCCTGTTGAACTCCTTCTTGCTTAGTGAACAACACAACATACTCTTTGCCTTGTTGTTCTGAGACATTTGCTTCTTGTCAGCATTTGTCCAGTTTTCTTTGGAGTTCAGAATTACCAGATCTCCGTCTTTTATTATGGTCTACAATTGATAATCTAGACATTGAAGAAAGAACTCCATTCATGTCTTCCAATAATTGTAGTCTTCTCCATGTGAACGTGCTTTCTCAAACACTCCCACAAAGTGTAATTAAAAAAAGAGAAAGATTTATAAATATAAAAGGTGTGCGAGGAGTGCACAAGAAGGAGTGTGATCGCCAGACACACGTGGGTGTCGAAGGAGATGGGTAAAGAAGCAGACAGTACTTACCTTCACCCAAAGATCATGAGAGTTATGATTACGGGTTGACTTCTACTCCTTCCACCGGCCGGCCAGCAAAGAAGACTTTAGTTCGGTCGGTTACCTTGCAAAAATGAGAAAATAAACAAACAAGTGAAAAGAGAGGTTAGACTATGTAGTGAAGTACCGAAGTCAAAGAAATGTGAGAAAAACTTAATGACATGGGTGTTAACACAACTCGTGGGAGTGGTGCTAAACCCCTAAAATGTAGGTGTCGTGAAAAATGTTGTGTTGTATGTGGAGGTGATGTGATGATGCAATAAATAAGAACTAAGAAATGAAAGAGGGAGATGGAGAATCCAATGGGCAAAAGCCTGCCGCTTGAATGGCCGAGGTGGAAGAAGAAAGCTCCTCCCTCCTCGTTCCGATGCACGTGAGCATGACGGAAGCTCCGAACTTCAAGGGATGGCATGAGTAGCTTGAAATGAGGGTTCTCCTTAGCTCGAAGTTAAGTCTTCAATGTGGCAGGGCTTCGCCATAGTGCTCGGGTTATCCTCAAAACAGTGGCCTCGGGGGTCTTTTTATAAGGGAAAAATTCATAAATCGCATCAGACACAGTGGACGCCTATCTCAGTGAATCGCGTCTATCGAAAGAGTCGCATTTACCAAGATTGACTTGCTCCGATTGAGCCTTTCCACACATCGATTATAGCAGGTTCTAGAATCACGTCAGCAGTGTCTGCTGCATTTCAAACACTTCTAATTGCACATGATTCTTTCCAAATATTAATAATTGGAAATATTAAATTGTGACGACTTGAGTGGTCGCATATTTTAATAGAATCGATATTCTGAAGAGAGACTATCTTCAAATGATGGAAGGTAAGAAATGCGACAGACAATGTGGACGCGATCTAATTAGCAAGAAAATCTTTCCAAATAATTTGGAATTTCCCATAATTGAAAATAACGATTTCATCATGATTTGCTCAAAACAATGATTCATTCTTACTTAAACAACGATCATCATGAAAACAACGATTTCATGATCGATTTCACTTAAATAACGATTTCCTTATCGATTTCATTACAACAACGATTTCATTATAGAAACAACAATTTGGTCGCCACACCGATTCTATTGAAACAACAATTTTATCTGCTCATCGATTTCTGTTAAGTAATGACTTTGTACAGAACATTAATTTCATTATATTAATACATTGATTATGTTCACATCGACTTGGTTTCAACATGGATTACATTCTCACATGATTGTATCATCGATTTGATATCAATATCATTTCTATACAGAATGTTCTTCACTTTCAAGTAAATTTATAAAGCTCTTGAAAAGTCTTGCTTTATCTTCTTATTTAAGAATCATTCCTTATAATATTTAAAAATGCATATGTTTAAGACTCTGTGGATTTCAAAATGCCTTCCCGCGCATCTTATGGTATCCTAAGATCTTGATCATTTATTATGTTAGTACAATATTTCCACATCATATCCTTGCTTACTTCACTTGTCACATAAATCTTGCTTACGTGATGACAGAAAAACATTCCTTTTAGTGTATCTTCTACTGCACGACCACTAATGTTGACTGACAATTTAGATAAAGAAAAGTTGTCTAGGTGTCAGCATTTATTGTATACAGAATTTTTGTATAAACGCACGTCAAAGGTGGAGTTGTCAACCTGACAAAAAGGATAGAAGATTTAGACAATCTTTCCCTGAAGGTGTAAGGGTCAATCTTAGCATTAATGGCTGCAGGCTCACCTACTCCATGCTTCGGACCAGTCTCTCTAACGTGCATGAAGTTGTGAGACAACGAACATTTCAACGGCTACTACAATGGTTAAAATATTTCACAGAAGATAAATAGAAGACCGATGACTCCATGGAAGTTAGTTAGATCATTTGAACTATTGAATCTTCGAAAAGCTTGAAACTCCAGTCACCTGAAAAACAATCGAAGCCAGCTCATCCATTCCACCTTCCAAGCTCTTAGCTCTCAGAGATCTCATTCCATTCATTTTGAGAGCTAGTGTAGGTCTGAGAGAGAGAGTTCATTCAAGTTTATCTGGTGTCTCTCAGACTTCGCCTCAGATCAAGCACTGTCTATAAGCTTGGTGTTGGGCCCTCCTCTTTCAACAAGATCTTTGTAGGCATTCCTCTTCAGGTGTGAAGAGAAGACCTGTTGAATCAGGTGGTGTAATTCCTCTTTTGGTAGAGAAGAGAAGGCCACTTGTTGTTGGATATGTAAGTGTCCATAAGAGGGACTGTACCCTTGTTTAGTGGAAACTCAAGTTGTTACTTGGGGACTGGACGTAGGACTCCTTGGGATAGGAGGTCCGAACCAGGATAAAAATCTCCTGTAGTTTGTGTGATTGCTTTTGTGTCTTCATTATCACTAACTCTAACTATCGAACTTAGTATTTTCTGTCAAGCATTTTATTTACAGGAATTCTCTTTTGAAAAGACTTGTAGCAATCCATTCACCCCCCCCCCCTCTGGGCTTGCTATCTGGGCAACAAGTGGTATCAGAGCTAAGTCTCTTCAAGAAAAGATCTCACGATCTTAAGAGCAAAGACAAATGGCAACTCAAGGATATTCTGAAGGTCAGTCCGTCACAGACCTCCTCTATTTGACGCTGAAGATTACAACTATTGGAAGACTCGAATGGAGTTCTTCCTTCAAGGTCTCAATTTCCAGCTCTGGTCAATCATTGAAGAAGGAGACCTCGTGGTACTCAACAACAGAGAAAATGGATAGATGATGACAAGAAGAAAATATCCTTAAACAGCAAAGCTAAAAGTATATTGTGTTGTGCGCTCAGCAAGAAAGAATTCAACAGGATTTCAGCATGTAAGTTAGCAATGGAAATGTGTGAAAAGCTCAGAATCATATATGAAGTAACTGACAAGGTGAAGGAAACAAGAATAGACATCCTGGTGGCTCAGTATGAAAGATTCCAAATGCAGTCAAGAGAGTCCATCACTCAAATGTACAACAGATTTACAGATATCACCAACGGTTTGGCTGGGCTCGCAAAAATTTATGAAATTGGAGACATAGTGAGAAAAATATTAAGATATCTGCCAACCTCATGGACTCCAAAGGTGACAGCCATAGAAGAAGCCAATGACCTTAGAAAAATGTCACTTGAAAAGCTCATTGGGTCATTAATGGCTCATGAGATAAATATGGAAAGGCTTGGAGAATCCTCCAGCAGGAAGAAACATAGCAATGCTCTAAAGGCCATAGAAGGTAGTTATGAGGGCGAGTCAGAAAGTGAAAGAAGTGATGAAGGCAGTGAAGATGAAGAAGCCTTTCTCTCTAGAAGACTGCAGTGCATTCTAGCCAAGAAGAAATACCAGTCAGGAAGAAGATACTTCAAGAAAGGTAAAGACTTTAAAAGACCAGAAGGCAAAGATGCTAAGAAACCAGAACCGATATGCTATGAATGCAAGAAGCCTGGACACATCAAAGTCGAGTGTCTAAAATTAAAGAAAACTGAGTTCAAGAAGAAGGACAACTCAAAGAAATTCAAAAGATACAAGAAGAAGGCCATGGCTACTGTATGGAACAACGAAAGTGACTCAGACAGTGAGTCAAGCTCCAGCAGTGAAGAAGAAGAAAAGGCCAATCTGGCCTTCATGGCAAATGTTGATGAAAAGGTAACTTCGGACTCATCTTTCACCTCTTGCAATGAATCTGATTCAGATAGTCTAGAAGATGTGTTTAACGAACTGTACAGTAAATATAAAGATGTTTGTAAGGTGTTAAAAACAACCAAGAAAAATTATGCACGTTTGGAAATTACCAACTCAGATTTTAAAACTGAAACTGAACAGGTAGAGGAATAAATTTTTGAACTTAAAAGAAGAAATAAACTGCTATGTGAAGATATTAAAATTAAGAATGAAAAGATATTAAACTTAGAAGATCAGGAAACAATAAGTAAACTTAAGAGTGAAATTAACACACTAACAAAAGATAATGAATATCTGATGGCTACAGTTGAAATATTTACTAATGGTAAATCCTCTCTAATATTAAAAGAGCAAGAAGATCAGGTAAAAAAAGTATGGTTAGGATACACTCCACCAGACAACGAAGAAACTGTAATTCATCCAAAATTTTATCCAACTCCAAAATCATAGCTGAACAAAATCCTAATCATAAAGTAAATAAAAATAAAAACCATATCAAATGGATAATAAACAATATTCCTTGCAGCACACACTGTAACAAATTAGGTCACACCAAAATAACTTGAACAACCAAACACCTAAATGGATTCCCAAAAGAAACCGTGAAGAAACTAACCAACCAGGACCCAAAAGAACTTGGTACCTAAATCTCATTGACTTATTGCAGGGAAGCCTTAGAGTATCAAAGTGGTACCTTGACAACGGGTGCTTAAGGCATATGACAGGTAACAAGAAATTATTCTCTCATATCAAAGATGAAGAAGGCATAGTTACCTATGACGATAATGGAAAAGGGTTAGTAATTGGATGTGGATCTATTGGAAGTCAAGATAGAATCTTCATAGAAGATGTTCTGTGTGTCAAAGGACTCAAGCACAACTTAATAAGCATTAGTCAATTATGTGACAAGGGCCACCAAATCAAGTTTCAAGAATCCAAGTGTCTGATAATCAAAGGTTATGCAATTGTCTTCGAAGGCAGCAGAGAAAAGAACTTATATGTACTGCATCTAGAGGAACTCAAAGATCAAGATGTTTGTCTGGCAGCAAGCAATGATCAGAATGCAGAGTTATGGCACAGAAGGTTAGGTCACTGAAGTTTGGACGGAATAAGAAAGCTTATCAAACATGATCTAGTAGAAGGACTACCAAAGATAAACTCAAGATTATATAGCATTTGTGAACCTTGTGCAAAAGGGAAGCATGCAAAATCCTCCTTCAAATCAAAGACAGTGGTCACTACTTCCAAACCACTAGAACTATTACATATGGATCTGTTTGGACCAATGAGAACCACCAGCCTGAGAGGAAAGAACTTTGGATTTATAATAGTCGATGATTTTTCAAGATTCACATGTGTATCATTTTTAGAGCATAAAGATGACACATTTGATAGTTTTGTGAAGTTCAGTAAAGTAGTTCAAAAGGATAAGAAGTTCAGCATCATTGGCATTCGTTCAGATCATGGAGGAGAATTCTAAAACGACAGATTTGTAGAATTCTGTAATGATCAAGGTATAAAACATAATTTCTCAGCACCTAGAACACCACAGCCAAATGGAGTAGCTGAGAGGAAGAACAGAACTCTGTTGGATATGGCTAGAACCATGCTATCTGAATACAATCTTCCAAGATACTTCTGGGCAGAAGCTATAAATACAACATGTTATATCATAAATAGAGTCATGATCAGGCCAATCCTGAAGAAGACTCCATATGAGCTGTACAAGCAAAGGAAGCCCAGGATCAGCCACTTCAGAACATTTGGATGTCCATACTTTATTCACAACAATGGTAAAAGAGACATAGGTAAGCTGGATCCCAAATCCGATGAAGGGATCTTTATGGGGTACACTTCTAAACACAAAGGTCATAGAGTTTTTAATAAAAGAAGTCAATTCATTGAGCAAACTATTCATGTTATTTTTGATGAGTCTAACCCTTCCTTGAAGAAGGAAGTCGATAGTGATGATGAAAATGCATAAAATCTCTCCAAGAAATTGATGGAAACAACTATCAAAGATGGTGAAGATCCACCCTTGGAAGAACTACAATAAAAAAGATATTATCCATAATGATCTTCCAAAAGAATGGAGGTACAAAAAGGATTATCCTACTGACAACATCATTGGAGATCCATCGGTTGGGGTAAGAATAAGAGGTAATGTTATTCATTGTGATTATTTAACATTTGTATCTGAAATAGAGCCGAAGACAGTCAATGAGGCACTGTCTGATGAATCTTGGATTTTAGCCATGCAAGATGAACTTAAAAAGTTCAGGAGAAATCAAGTTTGGTCCTTCTTCCGAGACCATCAGATCATCCTGTGATTGGCACCAAATGGGTGTTCAAGAACAAATTAGATGAAGCTGGTGTTATCACTAGAAATAAGGCTAGACTGGCTGCTCAAGGCTATTCCCAAGAGGAAGGCATAGATTTCGATGAAACCTATGCACCAGTGGCTAGACTAGAGGCTATTAGAATTTTACTTGCTTATGCATGTGCATTGGATTTAAAACTTTTTCAAATGGATGTAAAATCTACATTTTTAAATGGTTATATAAAGGAGGAAGTCTATGTAGAACAGCCTCCTGGTTTTTATGATTTAGATTTTCAAACTATTTTTTAAATTTCATAAGTATTATATGGTTTAAAGCAAGGACCTAGAGTATGGTATGAAAGACTTAGTGCATTCTTGCTAAATCATGGCTTTATTAGAGGTCTGACAGATAGCACACTGTTTATTAAATCAAAAGCCAAGAACATATTACTTGTGCAAATTTATGTAGATGATATTATATTTGGATCTACTAATGAATCTTTGTGCAAGTACTTTGAAAATCTCATGCAGGGAGAATTGAGATGAGCATGATGGGAGAGCTCAACTATTTCTTGGATTACAAATCAAGCAAAGCCAAGAAGGTACACATATTTGTCAAGCAAAGTACATCAAAGAATGTTGAAGAAATTCAGGTTCGACAATGCTAAACCACTGTCCACTCCAATGAGCACATCTACAAGGTTAGACAATGATAAGGAAGGTAAGAAAGTTGATCAAAACTTTACAGAGGTATGATAGGGTCATTGCTTTACTTGACAGCTAGTAGACCAGATATCTTATTTAGTGTATGTATGTGTGCTAGATATCAGTCTGATCCTAAAGAATCCCATCTAATATCTGTTAAAAGAATTTTTAGAAATTTAGCTAAAACTCATGACCTAGGACTATGGTATCCAAAATCATGTGAAACTAGTTTAATTGGATATTCTGATACTGACTATGCTGGATGCAAGGTAGATAGAAAAAGCACCAATGGTAGTTGTCAATTTCTTGCAGGATGCTTGATTTCATGATCTTCAAAGAAGCAAAATTCAGTAGCACTATCAACAGCTGATGCTGAGTACATAGCTGCTAGGAGCTGTTGCACTCAACTCTTATGGATAAAACAACAGCTTGAGGACGATGGACTGCACATCAAGACCATCCCGCCGCTGTGTGACAACACAAGTGCAATAAATCTCACGAAAAATCTAGTTCAGCACTTCAGGACGAAAAACATAGAGGTTAGATATCATTTTATTAGAGATCATGTATCTAATGGTAATATTAATATTTCTTTCATTGATACGTTGAATCGGTTAGCAAATATCTTTACAAAAGCCTTACCTGAAGAGAGATTTACGTCTCTTAGAAGGGAATTAGGCATGTGTAATTGGTAAGAGATATGTCTGTACATAACTGAAATAATAAATTTCAGAATAATACTTGTCCTTCCCGCTAAAACTTAAGCAAAATCTTTATTGCCTGCGTCATAAATGTATGCCCTTTCTTCTAGAGTCTTTGGACACATACTCTTAGAAAGAGAAATTCCATGTCTCAGTGGTATGAGACCTCTTTTGGAATTTTCCATGCCAAATCTTTTGACTATGGTGTCTATGTACATGGACTGGGACAAGCCAAGCATCCTCTTAGATCTATCTTTATAGATCCGAATCCCCAAAATGTAGGATGCTTCCCCTAAGTCGTTCATGGAGAAGTTCTTTGATAACCAAGTCTTAACTGTGGATAGCATTCCAAATCATTTCCAATGATGAGAATGTCATCCACATATAACACCAAGAAAATGATAACACTCCCACTTACCTTCCTATATACACAGGCTCATCTTCGTTCTTAATGAAGTCAACGATCTGATTACCTCATCAAACCTTATGTTCCAACTTCGGGAAGCTTGCATTAGTCCATAAATAGACTTAAGCAACTTGCACCCTTATCTGGACTTTTCCTCGGAAATGAATCCATCAGGCTGTATCATATATACCTCTTCCTCGAGGTTGCCATTGAGGAATGCGGTTTTTACATCCATCTGCTAGATCTCAAAGTCATGGTATGCTGCAATGGCCAATAAAATTTTGATAGATTTTAGCATGGCAACAGGTGAAAAAGTTTCATCATAGTTAATACCTTGCCTTTGACGATATCCTTTTGCCACAAGTCTTGCCTTAAAGGTCTCTACCTTTCCATCTACTCCAATCTTCTTCTTGAAGATCCATTTGCACCCAATGGGTACAATACCCTCAGGTGCATCAACTAGGTTCCAAACCCAGTTGGAGTACATGGAATCCATCTCAGAATTCATGGCCTCTTGCCATTTCCTGGAGTCTATGCTCATAATAGCCTCCTCGTAGGTTTGAGGATCAATATCCTCGGAGTCTTGTCCCTTGATGTGTCCCACATATCTTTCAAGAGGGATAGGAACTCTACTTGACCTATGCAAATTTGGAATTTGTGTGATAAGTACTTGAACAGACTCTTCTTGCAGAATGGTGCTTGAGCCAGGTTCCCCAACCTCACTCAATTCTATCACACTTCCACTGTTTCCACCAAGAATGTGTTCCTTCTCAAGAAACACTGCTCTCTTGGCAACAAAGACCTTTTGGTCCTCGGGGTGATAGAAATAATACCCACAAGTTCCCTTGGGGTATCCCACGAATATGCACCGTTCTGACCTTGATTCCAATTTATCAGGATTGTGTCTCTTAACGTGGGTAGGGCAGCCCCAAATCTTAATAACTTTAAGATCGGGCTTCTTCCCTTTCCATATCTCATATGGAGTAGACACTACCGTCTTAGTTGGAACTCTGTTTAGAAGGTAAGCTGTGGTTTGTAGGGCATATCCCCAGAATGACATGGGTAGGTTGGCAAAACTCATAATGGATCGCACCATATCCAACAGTGTGCGATTCCTCCTTTCCGATACACCATTGAGCTGAGGTGTATGAGGAGGAGTCCATTGGGATAGAATCCCATGGTCCTTTAGAAATTGGGTGACTCTGTACTCATGTACTCTCTGCCTCGATCTGAACGAAGAATCTTAATACTCTTTCCAGTCTGATTTTCTACTTCATTCTTATATTCTTTGAATTTTTCAAAGGCCTCAGACTTGTACTTCATTAAGTACACATGTCCATACCTTGAGAAGTCATCAGTGAATGTAATGAAGTAAGAATATCCTCCTCTGGCTTGTATGGACATAGGTCCACATACATCAGTATGTATGAGTTCTAGTAACTCAAAAGCTCTCTCTCCAGTTCCACTAAATGAAGAGTTGGTCAACTTTCCTTGAAGGCAAGATTCACAGGTTGCATATGATTCATAATCAAATGGGTCTAAATATCCATCCTTTAACAACCTTTGAATTCTACCCCCATGGATATGACCTAGCCTACAATGTCATAGGTAAGCTTCGTTCACCTCATCTCTCTTTCTTTTAGACATACTAACATTCATGACATGTGAAGCAACATCTAATGTAAACAAACCATTGAACAAAGTTCCTTTACTAATGATTTCATCATCCAAAATCAGTGAACAACCATTGTTCTCAAAAAAAATTTATATCCATTTTTAGTCAAACATGAAATGGAAATGATGTTTTTGATGATAGAGGGAACAAAGTAACATTTATCCAACACAAGTGCGGCTCCACGAGGTAGTAGTAGGTTGACTTCACCGACAGCAACAGCAGCAACTTTTGCGCCATTCCCCATTCTTAAGTCAACCTCACCCTTTGCCAGTCTCCTACACTTTGTCAGAACCTACAATGAATTGCAAATATGAGATGCACATGCGGTATCTAATACCCATGCATTATCATAATTTTCTGACAAATGGAGATCAATCATGAATATACCTGAAGCTGCTCCAAGCTTCTGCTTTGCCTTTTCTGCTAGGTATTCCTTGCAGTTCCTCTTCCAATGCCCATCCTTGCCACAATGGAAGCACTTTCCTTTATCCTTGGCTGGGTCTTTCTTAGCAACCTTTGCCTTGCCCGCTTTATTGCCTTTGCTTTTGCCCTTCTTAAGGGTCTTCCGTGCCTTCCTCTTCTTGTTGATCTCATCAACATGGAGAACTGACTTCTTCTTATTAATGGAACCCTCAGCTTCCCTCAACATATTAAGGAGCTCAGGCAGGGTTGCCACTATCTTGTTCATATTGAAATTCATAATGAACTTTGAAAAAGAATCTGGAAGGGATTGAAGTATTAGATCCACACACAAGTCATCCTCGAGGACAAGTCCTAGACCTGTGAGCATCTCAATCCACTCAATCATCTTTAGGACATGGTTCTGAACCGATGCCCCTTCTGTCATCCTCATCTTGAATAGACTCTTTGATATCTCGTATCTTTGAGTCCGTCCTTGCTCCTCAAACAAGGTGTGAAGATGCAACATGATGGATTGAGCTTCCATCTTTTCATGTTGTCTTTGCAGCTCGGGAGTCATAGAGGCTAACATATAACATTAAGCAAGAACCGAGTCCTCCTTATACTTCTTATAGTGAGAAATAACTTCCTCACTAGTCCCTTCCACTGGCTCAGCCACGATCTCATCGAGGACATACGCAATTTTCTTCGCCGTAAGAACAATTCTCAGGTTCCGAAGCCAATCAGCGTAGTTAGGACCAGTGAGACGATTGGCATCTAATATGCTACGGAGTGGGTTTGCAAGCGACATTTTTCTGAAAAATAAAGATGTAGCAGAAATAAATAGCATGTAGACTTTTGGATTTGTAAAAAATTAAGACATGGATTTTTATCTCAATTTTATCCCACTATTTTTACGCAAGACACATGACACCCTCTAGCATGTGAATTGGAAGTTTCCGGCAAACTTCTAGTGGGGATCGGGATCCAATTTGGGATCTTGGCATGACCTCGAGGGACTCGACCAATCATACCAAGCCCAAATGGTAGGCAACTCTTGTCAATCACAACTCTTATGATTCCCGTCATAATTTGGCCTCCAAATTACCATGGCCCAGAGGGACTCCGCCAACCATGATGTTTGGTTAAGTCAACACCATCATTACTAGATGAGTTTGATTCGGTGATATGTTCCCGAGGGACTCGGCCAAACATACCCTGTCCACATGTCACCGGTAACATCTCCATGTCGTAGGCCAGATATCAAATTCCAATATAGGTGCACCCGGAGTGACTCTGCCAACCCACTCTATATCAATAAAAGATGTCTGCCCTATAATGATGGAAGGCCACGTGAGTCAATCTTATTGCTACACGCTTGCCGACTTAATATATTAAAAGCAGAGAGGTTTTTATTTTATTTGAGTGGTCTCATAGCTAAATAATACACGCCCCACACATATATTTAGCATTTACTTACATCGCATGCAAATATGTACCTAGTAGGTGCAGAAATGAATATAAATCATATATATAAATAACCGCACCAGATGATCATGGACCAAATTCTAGTGTGATCAAGCCTGAGCCAAAAGACTTGATCACTAAGCCCTATGTGTGTTCCCAATGCATCCCATGCACGGTGTTCATCCTCCTCTTCGTCATTAGCTCCGTTGGTGATTCCATGCTTCCGCCATGCCTCCGAGAGTGATTTCAAATAATTACAATAATTACAAATGACTATAGGCACGTAGGCCCAAAAATGTACATTTAATTAATTAAGAAACCTTGATCATATCAAGGGGAATTACACCATTGGGAGAGGTAGAAATACACAATGATTTTAATGAGAAAGAGAAGGGGGCTCGCAGACCCCAATGAATCACCATCCACACATAGGTCCATGATCATCCGCCCACAATATACACATCACATAGATATATATAAGCTACTAGAAATTAATTAAACACTTTAACTAACAAAACTATTAGATTAACTCTTAATCTAATACATGGATTAACTATTAATCAATCTGAATCGATCAAAATATCAAAACACGAACATCATAGCCTAACCTTGGCTCTGATACCACTGTTGGAAATCGACTTGAGGCATCACATGCGCAGCGGAAGTAAAACAAAAAATCGATTTCCATCTATATACATGATCGGGGTATGATGTACGGTGCATGTAAACATACATACAAATAAGGCGTGAGAAAATCTCACCTAGAGGAGATCGTATATCCCCTGAAGCGCAGAACTAGTTCTTGTTTGAAGGAGCTCTCGCGAGACTCCCTCTAGCGGTATCCACACAGTGGATGATCGGCGATGACGATGACCCCTCCTACACCGGTGGTGCCACTCCTCCTAGTCGTGCAATGCCACACAGCGGCCAACAGCAGCAAGTAGCAGCAACAAAAAGAGGGCTCGGCCCTCCTAGTTCTCCTCTTGCTTAGGGAGAGCACAACAGAGAGAGTTGGGAAGGGGGGATGAAGAAGGTGGTTTCTCTTCACAATATCTAGCCCATAAACATCAAAGAGAACCCCTTCTATTTATAGAGAGCCTAAAGGACACCTCATCAGGGACAACTCATCATGTCATGATGACAAGGGACACCTCACAGGGACACCTCACCATGTCATGATGACAAGAGGGACACCTTGCAAAGACACCTCGTCATGTAATCATGACAAGGGACACCTCGCAGGGACACCTCACCATGTCATGATGACAAGAGGGACACCTTGCAAGGATATCTCGTCATGTAATCATGACAAAGGACACCTCGCAGGGACACCTAACCATGTCATGATGACAAGAGGGACACATTGCAAGGACACCTCATCATGTAATCATGACAAGGGACACCTCGCAGGGACACCTCATCATGTCATGATGACAAGGGACACCTTGCAAGGACACCTCGTCATTTAATCATGACAATGGACACCTCGCAGGGACACCTCATCATGTAATGATGATTAATGATGATGAGGTGTCCTCCTTTCAGAAGGGGTGAGGTGGCATGATCCTAGTATGCTCCCTTAATGGATCCTTATCAAGACTTATTGGGTCTTACCCAATAGGTCCATAATGGGTTAAATAAGGCTTATTGGATAACTTTTATCTAATCCTCTATTCATCGCGTTATCCACCTTTTGTGTGTGACCCTCTAGGCCCAATATCGAGCTGGCCGTGAGTTGTACTCGTTAGAACTCCTTCTGACTTAGTGAATTATTATCTTCATAATAATTCACTCAACTCATCGATTATGAACATATTAGGCCACTATGCCATAATCCCCAGATGATACGAGTGATCAAGTCCATTGGACCTGTCTGCCCACAATTATTGTGTACCTGTAGTCCCTCATCCATCTATTATCCCAGAGACCATATATTAGGCATGGTGTTGTCAGGTCTATATGGAATCTGTTAAAGTCAAACTCTTATCGGATTCTCCCGGAGAACTCCTTCTCACTAAATCCAATTGACCCTGGCCAGGGATTTGCCTGAGTAAGACAATATGGGATATTCCTCTCACGATATTGAGAGTGGATGATCCTTTATTGACACATAATTGCCTTCGTAAGGTTGGCTACCATTCCCAATGACTGGCTATACTAGACCTGGAACATCCAGACCTATAAATCCAGTATCAAGAATGGAGTACTCAAACAAGACATCTTTGGTGTCTCAAGTCTAAGGACCAGTTACACAACTGAGACTACGGAATCGCTAGCTGACAATTAGGTATCATTAACCATATAGCATTCTGAGAACGGATCATTCAGTGAACTCATTCTCCAATAAGCACCTGCACCATATCCCTAGTGTCTCCACACAAGCAGCTATGAGACCAGCTACTTCCATCATATGGACAGGTATATGGCATACCGGTCTTTCCGGTCATCTCAATGTCCTTCTTAAGTAACCTACGACTAGGAATATTTAGGATCTGTGTTTAAAGAGAATCGGCCTCATTATCATGATCTCATCATGATCCAATTCCCATTGCACAGACCCATGGACATCACAGTATACAAACGCATGGAATATACAGTGAGAAAATACCATTATAATATTACCAAAAGATATTGTACATAATTACAAGTACCATCACTCACGTGAATTGGCTTGTAGGGCACCTATAACTAGCACCTGAATACCTGACTAGTGAGGTATCATACTAGGAGCATAGTATCGATGGCTATGGGACTCTGAGTGCACAAAAAGCCAACTAAACTACTCATCAAAACATGACTAAGTCAGTGGTTGCTAATGCCTTACTATCAAAACACATTAAGCCTGGCTAATGCCTTCTAAATGCATCATCTGAGGGGTAATGCGCTCATAGATATTTTTAAAAACTTCATAAAAGGGCCATGCTTGTTGGTCACAATTCGAATGTCTTGGTGGACACTAATGACTCTATGGTGACGTAATGATGGCCATTGACACCATAAGCTCATCATTGAAAACTCTTGGAAGACAAGTCATAGACATGTCCCTTTGGGCCGACATATTCAGAACACAAGGGGAGCTTTCCCTCTTCTATAACCCCAACTTCCCATCCCCAAAATTACCTTATTTAGAAGGGAAAACATAAAACAAGAGGGGTAGAGGAAGGTAAGTCCATTGCACACCATGACAAGCATATATTTGGCAAGAAATCATGAGAAATTGCAGGGGAAAAAGAAGCTCACTTTACACCATTAGCCTGGAGAACCCTTAAAACGTGAAATAACCTAAGATCTCTCCACTAAATCATGCTCCTACAATGGGAATATATGAGAATCTGAGTTTGGAAGTGGAGGAAAGTAACCCTACCCTTAATGAAGAGTCTAATTATCCATTGGAGCCTTCTTGTAGGTTAATTGGCCATCTCCTCCTTGACACCGCCACCTCGTCCACCAACACCACCAATTGATGTTAAGCACCACACCATCATTATCCTTGTCCACCAACTATCATTAGCCATCGAGGAGAAGGATGAGGAGGAGATGATATGAGAGCTCGATGAGGGAGAGTGAAGGGAAAGAGAGTGGAGTTTGAAGAGAGATTCCTATATAAAGGTCCAATAACCTAAACACATAAATGAGCTATGATGTGACTCATGGAAACACATTTGTGCAGGCTGACTTGTTTAGGACATGCCACTCTACGCTGATGCCTATCAATGCTTTCTGACATCTAGCACAGAGTTGACACCCGGCAGAGCTAACTAGGACACTAGCAATCGCAACTGTTTGACCAGACACATTCTTGCTTATGTAGTCACTCACCTGGCATTTGAGTTTAGATGTTTGACAATTGACTAGCATATTAAAGAAATATGTTAGGGTGCCCACATGCGACTATGCGATAGAAGTCTAACACATCAGTTAGAATATCGTAACACCCTAGTTCCACTACTGAACAACCAACAAAATATGTCAGTCTGAGCAGACGCATTCAAGACATGTTAGGTTGGGAAGACATAATTAGGCGATCTCTAGTCAAAGCTAAGGTACGGTCACTCTCGAGTTAAAAAAAGGCATCGCAGTTCCGACCAACGCCTCGCTGAAAACTGACTCGAAATGCTGATCCACTAATCAGTGTCTAGGAAAATGTGTGTGATTATGGGTCTCTGTGTCACTTTCTAGGAAACTTGAAATCTACTGAAGCTCTTCCATGATTCGAGATGATGCGATTGTGTTGAAAGATGAGATCCGCAAACATGAACACAACATAACAGAAGTACTTTCTTTTTGCCTTAAGGGCCGATTTATTTCCAGATAAGCAATTACAAAATTATTTAATCATAGAAATATACTTTGCCAATTTTGATGGCAGACATTATCTCGAGTTAAGCCCATGATACACAATCCGACTTATCTGGCTTGGGTTACTTAATCATGAGATTAAGGGACTTATCCTAGGCTAAGCTTAATTAGCCAAACCAATATATCAAATCATAAAAGTGGTTAATTACGTTCGACGTCTAGGGTTCGACACCCTACAGTCAATAGTCGACGTCAAACAATCAACAATCAAGTGGTCGATACAAAAAATTTTATTATTATTTTTTAGATATTTTAAATTATTTTTTAGAAATTAATTTTAATAAATATGTTACTGAAAAATAAACATCAATAAAAGTTTCAAGAAAAATATTTATGTGGCTACTAAATAGATAATTATATATATATTTTATAAAAATTATATTTAAAAAAACTATAAATATATTTTACAAACAACCAATCAAATCTTAAGATACCCAAACACTCCCAAACCCACTATCAAATCGGGGACTAAGCTCATTGGAGAAGGGGAGAACACATAATTATATATGGAGAAAGATTTAGTACACTTTCATATTACACTTAAGTACAATATGACTAGACAATAAATCTATATGACATCTAACAATTGAATTACCACTTTATCACTTTCCATATGAAAAGTGCCACATAAATTATTACCTAATCATATTACACTTAAAATGTAATATAAAAATATACTAAATATTTCTCTTATATATGATCCTCGATAATGATGCATCATAGGTAGGATACAGGGACTTGGGCAAACACGATAATGGTGTATTGTAATGCATTGTGGGTCAAAAGGTAGTGCAGCTGCAGCTTTGCATGTGGCAGGGATCAGAGTGTCCAAGGGAAGTGGCAAGACTATGAACGTGGTTTCAAGCCTAAATTTGATGCATTTGAAAAAGTATGTCTTGCGTCTCTGTGTCGCTGCTGACAAGTTCACGAGGGAATGGTCGAAAAGTATGCCGAAAGGCACCGCTAGCTCTCAAGTCTTTTGAAAGACAAAACGTCAGCCCCCTAGTTGGTCAAGTTGTTAATTGAGTCATTAGCTCAAAATTTAAGTGTATCATTTAAGTCACCGTTTGAAATGGAGTTTGAAAAAACTTTGAAATTTAAAATTTTTGACAAGACTTATGGCATTTTCAAACGGGAAGGTATCGCTCCGACTTGTGTGTGCTCAAGATTTTGACAGTAAAAAAAGAGATAGAGAGAATGGATATTCTCTCTCCCTCGCACGCGAAGCGGGTTGGCCACCGCTTCCAAAAAATTTTGGGATGAAACGGAGAGAGGCAGAGAGAGGGATGCCACTTTCGAGAATTTTTTTTATCTTTTGCTCGCCTTGTCGCTCACGCCGTGAGACGCGAGCGACGAGGCCAAAAGCTTCACCCCACGTCACATTGCTGCGATTGTCTGATTTTTACGATTTTCACTTTTTAAAAATCGTCTCCAAACGGTGCCTAAATGGAAGAGGATATCCTGTTACGATTCCTATCTTATTTGGTCTCTACGTAAATTAAGCAGCTTGAATCATGATCATAAATTTTGGATAATTTTTTTAAGTAATATTATTTTAATAAATAATTATACAAATACATAGGGCACAAAAATAGTTATAAAGCTGTCTCCTTTTTACCATGTGTATAAACTTGTCATATTCCCTTTATTTTTTATTTTTATTTATGTTATGTCGTCCACCCCTTAAAGAGAAAGAGAAAGGAGCCAGCGCCACCAACTTAACGCCCGGATCGCACCTCGTCATTTTGCAGTACTACTGTGGCTAGAGAGAAAGAGAGCAGTGATGGAGGGAGAAAGACACACTAGAGTCAGAGAGAGAGAGAGAGCACGAGGGAGAGAGAAGCGTGCGAGGAGAGAGAGAGAGAGAAGCAGAAGGCGGAAAGAGAGAAGCATGCCAGGGGAGACTGGAGAGAGGAGAAATTAAGAAATGTGCGGTGCCTAGAAATCATGAAAAATCAGATTTTGTATATATATATATATATATATCTCTATTTAGATGATTAGATTAAAACTCTAAATCTCCATGGTGAAAATATCTGAAAATTTAGGATATGGATTCTCTTTGTTTTCTATGAATTAATTTGAAAATCTTAAATCATCTCAGATTTAATTTTTAAGTAGATAGTTTATTTTTAAATTGTTTAAACAAAGAAAAGTGTTTTTTTGTTATTTTATACTGTTATTAAATTAGTTAATGATAATAATTAATCCTAAGATAAAAAAGACATATTTCAAAAGTGATTTGAATTTTATGAAGATTAATTTTATTAATCATTAATATTCAAACTGTTAATTCTGAAAAATTCATATTTCATATTAAAAAATTTAAATTGACACTTTGAAAATTTGAGCACAAGACAATCAGACGTGTCGAGTCGAGCCGAGTATTATGCTGCTCAAGCTCTTTTCATTAATTTTTAATCGAGGTCGAGTCGAGCTCGAACTTTATCGAGTATTGAAAATGGTTGTTTAAGTTTGATTCATTTAAATACTCTCGAATTCTAGTCCTTAATGAGTATCTTAACGAGCTCAATTGAATTTGTGAGTTATATATATCTATATATATGTGTATGTATCTATATTATGTATATATATAAGCCCAATTCAATTTACAAGTAAAAAATTAATTATTTATAAGATCCAAATTTATCTTATTTTAAGGTTATACCTTAAGATCCTTCATAAGTTACTTGTTTAATTATTTTAGTATAATGTTTAAAATATTTAACAACTATATTTATAATTAAAAAATTAAACGAACTTGTTCACGAGCTTAAACGAGCCGAGTAGGCATTTGCTCATACTCAGCTCGTTTATGAAACGAGCTTAATTTTTGTTTGAGCTTGACTTATTTGCTTTATTAAACGAGCCGAATTCGAGTAACATCCAAGTCGAATTCGAGCTACTTGTCAAGTGTATTAGTTCCTGTACAGTCATTCCTTTCATAATTTGTGTATCTACACCCTCATATTTAATCTTTTATATTTTAGTATTCATAAGTATTTCGTACCTTAAAAAAATTCTTTAAAAATAATAAATATTAATATTTTCATATTTATAATAAAAAATTATAATTTGAGAATATTAACGAGTAACTAATCGAGTATTTTAACGAGCATATTATCGAATATCTTAACTAGTTGTTCGCGAACGTATTCAAGTCGAGCATATCTCTATCGACTCGTTTATGAATCGAGCTTATATTTTTGTTCAAGTTCGACTCATTTATCTAATAAACGAGCTGAGTAGAGTTTTTATCGAGCCAAGTTTCAAGTTACTTGTCAAATATATTGGTTCGTTTGCAACCCTAAGCACGAGGATATCCATCTAAATAGAAAGGCAACATGCGAAGTCCAGCATTAACTCGTCGCACTCACAACCACAAGTACATCGCATACATAGCATGACAATCGAGCCCATTTTGGAGTTTCTTTGTAAGATAGGCACATGACATTTGAGCCTATGTTTTATTTTCTAAAATATGTTTTGAAATTTTAAGATGCATTCATATATGATTTAGCCGAGAGTTTTGTACAAATTTTATGAAAGAGCTTTGTATATGTTTTATTGTTTTGGTTGACCAACTCATTGCTTCGGTCTTCCAACTATGCATCAGTCGATCAATATCTCATTCGTGGTCTATCAATCCATCTTCCCACTATTCCAATATTTTTATGAAGCATCTGGGTCGACCAATATTGGTTGTTTGGTCGACTAATTTTTTAATTGGTCGACCAACTTTCTTATTTTGGTCGACCAATCCATCTTGACTAATTCCTTGATGTATCTGTGAGCGTTTCAATTCAATGGACCGATGCGATTGTTTGGTTGACCAACTCCAGCTTGATTGACTAGATTTTGATCTTCGGTCGACTAATTAGGATTTACAATGCTTTGATGTTTGTGTGAGGCATCCTGTATGCACTTTGAAGAAAAAGAGAAGGGATTTTACCCTCCCTTTTAGGATGGGAAATGTGGAAAGCCCGCTGCAGTGCTAGATTAATTTGATAATATCCATCACACCGCTGGTAGCGTTCTTCACCAAACTCTTCATATTATTAGGAAATTGGCCTGTCTATCACCCCAAGCATCCATCATCCTCTCAAGAAAAGAGGCTCTTTCATCTATGGGTATTCATGACAAGCCTTGTGTCCCTTGGCCTATTGTTTTCTGTTGGAAGCCCCTTGCTACAGGTCGTGTTATGCTCACTATATATTGTTGGCTATTGGCAGCCCAGGATTATCTGTAGGTTTGTGACACACCATGCATCAAGGGAGGTTTATGGGTGTTGGAGCTTGGTTTTTTTAGCATTCTTACAGTCTCGTGGTTGACCTTAGAGCATACATTTGTAGTTTTAAGCTATGCCTTCGTCAGCAATATTTTTGGCTATATATTGATCTGGAATCAGACTGTTATGCTCTGATTTTTTTTCCTTACTAGATCTACTCCTCAACAGGTCCCTTGGTGCCTGTACCGTTGGTGGACCCACTTCCAGGTTATCAGGCAATGCATGAACATCTCTTTCAATCACATTTATTGGGAGGGTATTAACAAGGTGACTGATCTCCTTGCCAACATATCTTGACCTACTCGTCAATATCTGCTTTTCCCCAGCTAGGACATGCTTCCTCCTGCTGCCAAAGGTGAAATCAAACTTCAAAGAGCTGGACTCCCTCATCTGAGATCCTAATTTTCCACTCTAGTGCTTCATACTGTATTTTCTTGGGCTTACCCGGGGTCCTAGATAAGTTTCCAGAAAAAAAAAATCACGTAAATGAGATAAATAATATAATCAGAAGTCAAATAATGTAATATGGAGTAAAATAACATAATTTGTTGTCAAATTGTGTCAATGAGATAAATAATATAATTTATAGTTAAGTAGTGTAACCATGAGCTAAATTGTGTAAGTTCGAGTCAAATAATGAAACATAGAGTAAAATAATGTAATTGGGAGTCAAACTGTATAAATAAGGTAGATAATTTAACCTGGAGTCAAATAGTGCAATATAGAACTAAATAGTATAACATAGAGCAAACTAGTGTAAATGAGACAAATAGTACAACGTGAAATCAAATAGTGTAACTTGGAGTCAAACTGTGTAAATGAGCCAAATAATGTAATTTGGAGTCAAATAGTGGAATCTGAAGTAAAATAGTGTAACCTATAGTCAAACTGTGTGAATGAAGCAAACAGTGTAACTTTGAGCCAAATAGTATAACCTTGAGTAAAATAGTGTAATCTAGAGTTAAACTGTAATAACCGGTACATTCAGATCGTAGTTTACCGGGTTTGGGGGCTAGTGTATGGCCCATTGGTAGACCATGTTTGTCTACATGTGTTTAAACCGGTTGGTGTGGCAGGTTGGGAGGCTGGAGGGTTGGAATTCCTAGCCCAAACAGACCTCTGTCGGGCTCATTAAGAACGCGACGAACACAGACATCGCGATTCTTACATGAACGCGACCACCTGCCCCGTCACGATTTGTAATTGCTTTTACGTGAGCGCTGCTGCATGCGTGCTGCGTGGCGCATGCAGGACATCGGGATTGAATCGCGTCGGCGGGGTACGTCGCGTTTCTAAACGCAACGACCTGATACGTCGCGATTCAAAATCAGTATGTTTTGGGCTTCTGCCCTTGGCCGAACAGTGCAGTTGCACCGTTCAGCTGGGGAAAGCTTTCTTGTGGGATTCTGGGGCGATTTTGGGGGGTTTTGCAGTTCGTTCGACGTGATTCCAACTGAGGAGGTGCTTCAGAGTGCGGGGAACGTTCGGACGACGTTGGATTCACGTTACCTCTGTTGGTAGGGGAATTCTACTCTGTTCTTTCTTGTATGGAATGTATAGATTAGGGTTTGTGGTGTTAGATTTGGAAATCGTGTGGAAACGATAGAGAGCATGCCTAGGGTTTCATAGGAACAATATTTTCCTGCATTATCAGCATGTACAGTTCTTGTGTGTGATTTCCAGAATGATAATTTGGGGTTTGCTTCTGCTGTCTGAAAGGCGACGGAACTAGTCATCACATTTTGTGTGAACATGACGACCTGGGCCGTCGTGATTCAGACTGTAAGGCGACGGGTTGGTCCGTCACGATTCAAGTTGATTGGCGACCACTGTGTTGGTCGCGGTTTAGAATGTGGCCACCCAAGCTCTGGGGTTCTGTGGCCAGTCTGTCAGATTTCTATTGCACATTGCTTGGGCTGTGTTGGCTATGTAATGTAGGGTTTGTATGGGTTGAGTCGGCTTATACCGTAGTTGATAACGAGAAGTTTTGCTTGGAAATGTGTGCATAGCGAGTTGGGTTGTAACGCCTTCCGTGGTTACCTCTCTAGTCGGTTACTCTAGCACCAGGTGCTTAGGGCTGGTCCCGGTACGGTGAGTACCGTCAGGGTTTGTGTTGTCTTCCTTGACACCCTCACTCCTGAGTTTGAGTTGTACGTGGGACTGAGGGAAAGACGACAGGGGGCAGCAACTCGTGTTTGTGGGTGTGCGGTCGCTTGTAGCGCGCTCTTGGTTGGGGGACAGACATTAGTAGACGTACTGGTCCCCAGCTAGTCCTATTTACAGTGCCTCACTTTAGGGTTCTCGGCCAGAGATCCTAAAGGTGTCAAGCTTGGGCCTACAGTTGTGTGGTCTCCAGGTATGGTATTGGTTTGTCTCCATAGTTCTTCCGTGTTGAGGTGGAGCTGCAACTGGACCTTTTGTCCGTGGCTACGAGGTTGAGAGATAGACTTGTGTTGTTTGTCCGAGTTTGTGGCTGGTATCGTGAACCAGTTCTCATGACTTATGTGCGGCGTGCCCTTCTTTAGCTTGTACACGCTTATGTGGTTTGTCGTTTATTTACTTACAACTGTAGTATCATGTGTAGGTGTCATATATTTTAAATGCTTACAGCTTTGCTTATTCTATGTTGTACATTGTTTTATCGACTTTGGGGGAGTTGCCCTACTGAGCCAGTGACTTGTGAGGCTCACCCCTTCTTCTTCCAGGTGAAGGAGAGCAAGAGGGTTCCCGTCCCTCTTCTAGTTCCGGTCAGCACCGTAGTGGAGTCGGGCCTTCGCCACCAGCAGAGTAATACTCTTACTTGTGGAGCCTCGGGGGTTTGTCCCGGGCTGTTGTACTTTGTTTAATGACTATGATATGGAACTAAACATGTACATTTCATTTGAATATATGTGATAAATGGAATCTTATATGTGTTCAGCGTGTTCCTTTATATTTTTACAGACAAGTGTGGTTGATATCCCTTGCGAGGCTATAGCCTGATCGTGGGAGGCGGAGTCGTGTTGGACACATTATTAGATTAATGGGTCTGAACAGCGTCGACCATCACAGTTGATATCAGAGCAAGGTCCGTGTAAATATGAAGAAATAGGAAATGTACATAGTATGTTTCTTACTATAGTCTACTGCTGGTACTTGGCTATGTTTTTGTAATGATATGCTTGTGTGTTGTGTGGATTGGAATGTTGTGTATGCCGATGATAGGAGGAATTAGGGAGGTGGAGGTGATGAGCCTGAGGAGACCACATATCAGATGATAGAGAGGTTATGGGACAGTATTACATAGATTCAGACACGGTTGGACTAGCAACCACCAGTTCAGCCAGCAGTAGCAGCACCACCAGTGGGGGAGGAGACAGTACCGACACTGCTAGTACCACCCTTTGAAGTTGAGGTACCACCTGCAGTACCTTTACCTCTGGTTGTACCAGTGCGGCTACCTAGTGTGGAGGAGTCCATGATGTTAGTGGAGAGGTTCCTACATTTGTAGCCACCTACATACTCGGGAGGTCCAAATCCGGTTACAGCTGAGCATTGGGTGCATGAGATAGAAATGGTATTTGTTACAATGAGGTGTCCACAGGCGAATAGAGTAATCTTGGCTACCTACCAGTTGAGAGGATTTGTACAAGAGTGGTGGAGACTCAAGATGCAAACTGTGTTTGCAAGATGAGCGGAGTATACCATCACATGGCCGGATTTTCTTGAAGTTCAACAACACCTTCTTCCAGTACAAATTTAGCAAGCCAAGAGGGAGAAATTTAGAACACTACAGCAAGGGAATTTGTCGGTGTTGGAATATCAAATGAGGTTCATGGCCTTGAGCAGGTATACACCATATGGGTGACTAACAGTGCAATGATGGTTGAGTATTTCATTCGGGGGTTGAGGCCGAAGTTGCAAGATGCAGTGATTCCTTTAATGTGCGGGACAGTGGAAGAGGTTGCCCAAAGAGTAGAAATACTTGAAAGAATGGTGCAACAAAGGCAGTCTAGCGGATTGGGATCAAGTGGGGGTAGTTTTTGACCTCTACAGCAATCACCGGGTGTTAGCAAAGGCAAGGCACCTTCGGGAGGAGCTTCTACATCGTGCTTTGGCAAGTGGGGAAACAAGATGAAGAAGATATTTAGAGGCCGAGGAGGCGGCAAACAATAAGGATTTCAGCAAGGTCGAGGCTATAAGTCGGAGGTAGAGGAATCCTAGAAAAGCACAGCAAGATAGCCCATAGAATTCAGATGTTACAATTGTGACCAGTCGGGGAACTTGGCAAGGAATTGTCTGTATCCAAGAAGAGGTAGCTATGGTAGAGGGGCACCACAGCAGCAGTAGCAACAACCTTCAGCTGAGCGAGGTAGAGGTTCACCTTATCAGAGAGGAGGGGGACGAGGACGAGTGATGGCAATCACAAGGGCTCAAGCGGAGGCGTCAAATCTGATTGAAGGTATTATACCACTTCTTGAATTTTTTGCTAGAACGTTAATTGATCAAGGTGCATCACATTCCTTCATTTCTGAAGACTTCATTGATAGTATGGTACATCCATTTGAGGAGAGGCAGTGTGAGTTTTTGGTAGAGGTACCATCTGGTGATTTTATGCTTACTACATGTTACTTGGATGAGGTTCCCATTATGATCCAAGGTAATCAGTTGCCAACAAGATTATATGCATTACAATTAAAGGAATATGATGTGATTGGGCATGGATTGGTTGGAAGCATATGAGGCAGTTGTTGATTGCAGAAAGAAGAAAGTAAGGTTCAGCCATCCAGGAGGGGATATGTTTGAGTTCCAAGGTATGCCATTCTATACCACTAAGTTTATCATTTCCACTCCTAAAGCTAGGAAATTGATTAATGCAGGGTGTGTGGCCTATTTGGAATTGGTTAGCATGGTTGAGACAGGTAAGATAGTAGATATGGTACCTGTTGTTAGAGAGTTTGTGGATGTATTCTCAGATGAGTTATGAGGTTTGGCACCACATAGAGAGGTGGACTTTACAGTAGAGTTGCAGTCGGGTAGTATGCCCATTTCCAAAGCACCATATAGGATGGCACCTGCTGAATTGAAAGAGTTGAAGAAGCAGTTACAAGAATTACTTGAAAAAGGTTTTATTCGGCCTAGTCACTCCCCATGGGGAGCACCAGCTTTGTTTGTTAGAAAGAAGGATGACAGCCTCAGAATGTGTATTGATTACCGTCAGCTGAATTAAGTTACAATAAAGAATAGGTATCCACTTCCATGAATTGATGATTTGTTTGATCAATTGCAATCAACAAAGGTGTTCTCCAAGATAGATTTGAGATCGGGGTACCATCAGTTGAGGATCCGAGAAGAAGACATTGACAAGAGAACATTTAGAACAAGGTATGGACATTATGAGTTTGTGGTTATGCCATTTGGGCTAACCAATGCACCTGCAACATTTATGAACTTGATGAACATGATTTTCCATCCATATTTAGATCAGTTTATTGTGGTGTTCAGTGATGATATGTTAGTATATTCAGCCTCAGAAGAAGAACATGCAGCTCATCTGAGGGTTACATTACAGACATTGAGGGAGCATCAGCTATATGCAAAATTTAGTAAGTATGAGTTCTGGCTTAAAGAGGTACAGTTTTTAGGGCATGCCATTTCAGGTGAAGGTGTTGCAATTGATCTAGCAAAGGTGGAAGCCGTTATGAAATGGGAGGAACCAAAAATAGTGTCAGAGATCAGGAGCTTCCTTGGAATGGCAGGCTATTACATGCGGTTTATCTAAGACTTCTCAAAGATTGCAGCACCAATGACAAGGCTTACCAGGAAAGGAGTACCATTTGTTTGGTCATCCGATTGCAGGCACAGTTTTATGGAGTTAAAGAAACGACTCACTTCAGCACCAATATTGGAAATTTTGTTAGGCCGAGGTGGTTTTGTACTATATACAGATGCATCCAGGAGAGGACTTGGGGCAGTGCTTATGCAGCAGAGAAAGGTGGTGGCTTATGCGTCAAGACAATTGAAGCGGCACGAGGAGAATTACCCCACACATGACTTGGAATTGGAAGCAGTTGTGTTTGCATTGAAGTTATGGCGTGTTTGAGATCTTCACTGACCACAAGAGTTTGAAGCACATCTTTTCACAAAAAGGTTTGAATTTGAGGCAGCACAGGTGGATGGAATATCTAAAAGATTATGACTTCAACTTAGCGTATCATCCAGGAAAGGCAAATGTGGTTGCAGATGCTTTGAGCAGGAAGGCAATTAGGAGTCACATGATGATGAGAGAATGTGTATGAAGACGTGGCAGAGAATTCCTTGATTGTTCCAAGTAGCCAGCGACGAGCAGTGTTAGCTAGCAGTATAGTGAAGCCATCTTTGTATTGGCAGATTATAGAAGCACAAAAGGTAGATGAGCACTTGACTGATATTGTGAAGATGGAAGATGTCACCATAGATGATGATTGTGCTGTCCAGCTCAGACACAGGTTGTATGTTCCAAGTGAAGCTGCTATTAAGCAGAAAGTGTTAGAAGAAGCACATCGGTCCAGATACACCATTCACCCAGGAAGCACAAAGATGTATCAAGATTTAAAGAAGTATTTTTGGTGGGCGAGCATGAAGAGGGAGATAGCGGAATCCATAGCAAGGTGTTTAATATGCTAACAAGTTAAAGCAGAGCATCAAAGAACAGGTGGTTTATTGCAGCCATTACCAATACTGCAGTGGAAGTGGGATGACATAGCCATGGACTTTGTGGCAGGTTTATCCAGGACAGCGTCAGGACATAATGGCATTTGGGTCTTTGTTGACAGATTGACAAAAGTATACAGGCTGCTAGCAGTAAGTATGTCATGGGTAGTTGACAGATTGGCAAGGTTATATGTTGAGAGAATTGTACCATTGTTTGGAATACCAGTCACTATTGTTTCATTCAGGGATCCCAGGTTTACATTCGATTTTTGGAGGAGTTTGCAGCGGTTTATAGGTACACAGTTGAGATATAGCTCAGCATACAATCCCCAAACCGACGGACAGACAGAAAGGACAATACAGACTATTGAAGATATGCTACGAGCTTGCTGTTTAGTTTGGGGAGGCGGATGGGAGCAACATTTAGGTATGGTCGAATTTGCCTACAACAATAGCTATCACACAAGCATCGACATGGCACCGTATGAAAGCACTTTATGGAAGACCTTGCAGAACACTGTTAAATTGGCATGAAGTGGGTGAAAGGCAGGTAATGGGACCAGAATTGGTGCAGTAATGTGCAGAAATGGTAGAGTTCATCAAAGAGAAGCTTCAAACGGCACAAAGCAGGCAAAAAAGTTATGCGGATACACGATGCAGGCCCCTACTATTTGAAGTTGGTGACTATGTGTTTTTAAGGGTTTCTCCAACCAAGGGTGTATTGAGGTTCAACAAGAAGGGTAAGTTGAGTCCCATGTATGTGGGTCTGTTCCAGATTTTGGAAAGGATTGGTGAGACATCATACATGTTGGAGCTTCCTGCAAACTTCACGGATGCTCACGACGTGTTCCATGTTTCAATGTTAAGGAAATATATTCGGGACCCTTCGCAGATTCTCAGCTACACATGGGATGACTTGATGCCAGACATATCCATGCTAAAGTATCCAGTAATGATTATAGGCAGAAGAACACAAAGGTTAAGAAATAAGGACATTGAGCTGGTAAAGATCAGATGGGAGAATAGGCAGGGTGGTGAAGATACTTGGGAGTTGGCCGAAGAAATGTACAAGATGTATCCATACTTGTTTGAGTAAGCATTAAATTTTTTTTAGGTGATAGTCATATATATGCTGAACTGTTAATTGTGTTTGTTCCTTTAATTTCGAGGATGAAATTCTTTTTAGGTGATAGTAATTTAACAACTGGTACGTTCGGATCATAGTTTACCGAGATTGGGGGCCAGTGTATGGCCCATTGGTAGACCATGTGTGTCTACATGTGTTTAAACAGGTTGGTGTGGCAGGTTGGGAGGCTGGAGGGTTGGAATTCCTAGCCCAAACAGACCTTTTTCGGGCTCATTAAGAACACGACAAACACAGACGTCGCGATTCTTACATGAACGCGACCACCTGCCCCGTCGCGATTTGGAACCGCTTTTACGTGAGCGCCGCTGCATGTGTGCCGTGTGGCACATGCAGGACATCAGGATTGAATCGCGTCGGTGGGGTACGTCGCGTTTCTAAACGCGATGGCCCGATACGTCGCGATTCAAAATCAGTATGTTTTGGGCTTCTTCCTTTGGCCGAATAGTGCACTTGCACTGTTCAACTGGGGGAAGCTTTGCTGCGGGATTCTGGGGCGATTTGGGGGGGTTTTCTGTCCATTCGGCGTGATTCTGACGCGAGGAGGTGCTTCGGAGCGTGGGGAACTTTCGGACGGTGTTGGATTCACGTTTCCTTTGTTGGTAGGGGAATTCTACTCTGTTCTTCCTTTTATGGATTGTATAGATTAGGGTTTATGGTGTTAGATTTGGAAATTGTGTGGAAACGATAGAGAGCATGCCTAGGGTTTCATAGGAACAGTATTTTCCTACTTTATCAGCATGTACAGTTCTTGTGTGTGATTTCCGGAATGATAATTTGGGGTTTGCTTCTGCTGTCTGAAAGGTGACGGAACCAGTCGTCGCGTTTTGTATGAACGCGATGAACTGGGCTGTCGCGATTCAGGCTGTAAGGCGACGGGTTGGTACGTCGCGATTCAAGTCGATTGGCGACCACTGTGTTGGTCGCGGTTTAGAATGTGGCCACCCGAGCTCTGGGGTTCTGTGGCCAGTCTATCTGATTTATATTGTACATTGCTTGGGCTGTGTTTGCTATGCAATGTAGGGTCTGTATCGGTTGAGTTGGCTTATACCGTAGTTGATAATGGGAGGTTTTGCTTGGAAATGTGTGCATAACGAGTTGGGTTGTAAAGCCTTCCGTGGTTACCTCTCCAGTCGGTTACCCTAGCAGCTAGTGCTTAGGGCTTGTCCCGGTATGGTGAGTACCGTCAGGGTTTGTGTCGTCTTTCTGGACACCCTCACTACTAAGTTTGAGTTATACGTCTTGCTGAGGGAAAGTTGACAGGGGGCAGCAACTCGTGTTTGTGGGTGTGCAGTCGCTTGTAGCACGCTCTTGGTTGGGGGACGGACACCAGTAGACGTACTGGTCCCCAGCTAGTCCTGTTTCCAATGCCTCACTTTAGGGTTCTCGGCTGGAGTTCCTAAAGGTGTCAGGCTTGGGCCTACAACTGTGTGGTCTGTAGGTGTGGTATTGGTTTATCTCCACAGTTCTTGACCTTGTTGAGGTGGAGCAGTAGCTGGACCTTTCATCCGTGGCTGCGAGGCTGAGAGGTAGACTTGTGTTGTTTGTCCGGGTTTGTGGCTGGTGTCACAAACCAGTTCTCGTGACTCGTGTGCGGCGTGCCCTTCTTTAGCTTGTACACGCGTACATGGTTTTCCGTTTATTTACTTATAGCTGTAGTATCATGTGTAGGCATCATATATTTTAAATGCTTATAGCTTTGCTTATCTTATCTATTTTATATTGTTTTATCGGCTTTGGGGGAGTTGCCCTACTGAGCCAGTGACTTGTGAGGCTCACCCTTTCTTCTTACAGGTGAAGGAAAGAAGGAGGGTTCCCGTCCCTCTTCTAGTTTCGGTCAGCACCATAGTGGAGTCGGGCCTTCACCACTAGCAGAGTAATACTTTTACTTGTGAAGCCTCGGGGGTTTGTCCCGGGCTGTTGTACTTTGTTTAATGACTATGATATGGAACTGGACATGTACATTTCATGTGAATATATGTGAGAAATGGAATCTTATATGTGTTCAGTGTGTTCCTTTATATTTTTACGGACAAGTATGATTGATATCCCTTGCGAGGCTTCGACCTGGTCATGGGAGGCGGAGTCGTGTCGTGCACGTTATTGGATTA
Organism: Colocasia esculenta; assembly: GCA_014218235.1. Classification (NCBI taxonomy): domain Eukaryota; kingdom Viridiplantae; phylum Streptophyta; class Magnoliopsida; order Alismatales; family Araceae; genus Colocasia; species Colocasia esculenta. The sequence goes on from CM024754.1 coordinate 171,794,838, forward strand.
ACGGGCCTAAACGGCATGGACCGTCACACAAACTGCATAAATGAAGCAAATAGTGTAATCTAGAGTAAAACTATATAAATGATGCAAATAGTGTAACTTGAAGTCAAATAGTGTAATCTTAAGTAAAATAGTGTAACCTGAAGCCAAACGGTGTAAATGAGGTAAATTGTGTAAATTGAAGTACAATAGTGTAATCGAAAGCCAAACTGTGGAAATGAGATAAATAGTGTAATCTAGCGTCAAATAGTATAATCTGTAGTTAAATTGTGTATTCTGGAGCCAAATAATGTAATCTTCAATAAAGAGTGTAACTTGGGGTCAGATAATTATATAACCTGCAAAATAGTGTAACTTAGAGGCAAACTATATAAATGAGGTAAATAGTGTAACGTAGAGTCAAACTGTGTAAATGAGGTAAATGATGTAATCTGGAGCCATAATGTAACTCAAAGTAAAATAATATAACATGTAGCCAAACTATATAAATGAGGTGAATAGTATAACTGAGAGCCAAATAATGTGACCTGAAACTGGACTGTGTAAATGAGATAAATAGTGTAATTGAATGCCTTTGCATTCATACCTTCCTATATATATATTCAAATGGTTACCCTCATGTTCAAATTTTCTAAGTGTCAGCTCAAATTTCAGAATCTGAAATATGAATTATTCGAAATTAATAGCTCAACTTTTAATAATTAATCATCATAAAATTTAAATCACTATCATTAAATAATTTAATAACAACAAAAAATAATAGAAAACACGTTTCTTTGATTTAAACATTTAAATACACTATCTTCTTAGAAAATTAACTATGAGAAGATTTGAATTCTTAAATTTATTTACATATATAAAAAATCATATAAATCATGAGGATCTATAATCCTATTTTTTCAAAATTTTGGACCTCCGGAAAATTTTAAATTAGGGGTGTATATATATATACAAAATTTAAATTTTCAAAGTCCCTAAAGAAACATTCATCATGGCTTTCTTCTTCCTCTCTCTTTAGTCTACTTGAGTGTGCTTCTCTCTCCCCTGCCTCTCTCTCTCTCTCTCTCCCCCCCCCCCCCCCCCCCAACTCTGCTCTCTATCAGGAGAAATGCTAGTTATTCGAGTGCCCGAGTAGTTAGTTGACGTGGAACGGCAATGGGGCCGACCTGATTGGTCGGCCGTGGTGTGGGGCGGTGTGGGGCCCACACGGCAGACCAATCAAGTCGGCCGCACTGCCGTTTCACGTCTTGCTGGTTACTCAGGCGTCCGAGTAATTAGTATTTCTTCTCTATCAGTGCTCTTTTTCTCTCTCTCTCTTGTAGCAGAGCGTTGCACATCAAGGAGATGGGATGCGGACTTTCAGGAAACTAGCTCTCTCTCTCTCTCTTTCTCTCTATGGATAGAAGACATGACATAAAAGTAAAAAATAAAAGAGATGTGGTAAGTTTTACACATGGCGAAAAAAAGATATAATTTTGTAAACATTTTTTACTAGATATATTTGAATAAAAATTTATTTAAATAAAATTATTTTAAAAATCCCTAAATTTTGATATCGTATACTAACGCTATTATCTTTGATGTCTCTCTCTCTCAAACAAAACACCCCCACCCCCCGCAACCCCACATGCAGGAAAGGAAAGAATATTGAACCAACGGCGCGTTCGTCCCCTTCCATACAAGAGCAGGTTTGGTCTGACAACACCCAACCACACTTTAGCGTGTATTATTATAAGAAGTAAAGACGCCGACCATGTGGGTGTTTGATGAGTTGATCTAGAACTTATCCCAAACCCCATCGATGCATGTCTTATTTGATTATATATATATATATACATATTTTCTTACTCTCTCCGGTGCAGCTTGGTAGCTTCCACAAGTGTCGAGTTATAGGGATGACATGGAACTCCTAATCGACAATGCAATGCGTGCCGTCTCGTGTCACACCTTCAGGCGTGGCCTCCAATAATTGCCTCCTGTGACGAAACATGGGTTTGCGTGCCTCACCGATGGGTATACGTCGGTGAGAGCAAGTCCGGTTGCCGCTTAGCATGTGCCGTATCCATGTGTGGTGGGGGGCGTTGCTTCCGATCTCAGGGCAGGCATGCATGGGGGAGGATTTGTTCATGTGGGCGCTGCAGAGTGTGATTGGTGCATACGTAGATTCATGAAGAGGTTGTCGGCCATGTGACATGTTCGAGGGGAGCTGCATCGCTAAGGATCTTCTTGGCTTGCATGCATGAACCTTGCCATTTTCTTGCACTTCTCAGTTAGTACTTTTCAACTGCATAAAATAGTGTGCTCTCTTTAAGTGAAAATTGACGTTGCTCATCTTCCCTTCAGAGAGTATTATACTTGTCGTGCCACACCAATCATGATAAGTGCATGGTCCGCCTCATTGGAAAAAGTAGACTACTACTGTCCAATAATATGATGTGACCTAGAAAAAGATAAGATATATAATAATATGATGTGAAAATTGAGAATGCACTTTTTTTTTTTATATATCGGTTGGCATAGTGATAAGGGAAAAGGAGATCGGGAAGGGGGTAAGATGGAGGGGAAGAGTTCGAAATGAATCTTGAATGTGCTCCCGAAAACAATCACACACACACGCGCTCTATCATGTGAGGGATGAGCATGTTAGCGAGTAAGACGTGTTTACGTCTTCAAACCAGCGCCCTCCCACCCAAAAGAGGGGGGAGAGGTGACTATTCCGCCACATGCGGTGGTCGAGAATGTACTCTTACATTATGCATCTTTTCCTCACCAAAACATGGACAAGCTATGCCCTTTTTTTCATGGAATGATGCTCTTCTTATTTTGCTAGCTAACACCCTTTATCATCACTGTCTGCCCGGTAGTCATATAATATAATAGTTATTATGAGTTGAAATCATATGTAGCGGTAAATGGAGAGGGATCGATGGAATGACTGAGGTGTAAAGAGTGCATTAATTAAGAAAGTATTCTACGGGTATATAGATAGTACTTTTCTTTTATTTCTCTTCACGGATAAAACTTTAGTGTACTTGACAATTGTATTTTTTTATACATAATTTTGATATTTTATTGACCAATATATTAAAAATCTATTGTATCTATCCAATAAAAAACTAAAATGTATAAAAAATATAATTCTCAAAATACATTAATTTTTTCTCTTCTTGACTAGCATGATAATGGTAAGCGCAAATCTTTTCATCACATGACGCAAGGTCATATGTCTCCCACCGGCCCCGGCAAGAAACCCAGAACTAGACAGTAGACCCACTGGCGTGCGAGCAAAGCGGATGGACGGCCAGATCGATCCTGGACAAGGTCCGAACCGTGGTCCAAGAGACATCTTCTTTCCCACTCTACAATAAGTACGATAATTAGAATATGTGACTGTACACAGAGTGGTGGCCGTTCTAGTGGTTAAATAGTCTTAAATGTTCCAAGATGAGGGATATGTTCAAATCTCAAGAGAAGCAGATTTACAAAGAATTCATAAGAGTCAGTTTCTAACCAGAAAAAGAAAAACTAGAACATGTTACTTCCCATGCATGGGAGGGTTTCTCCTTTGAGTTTTTTACACAGAAGCTATTATTTTTACACCAAAAATGACAATTGTATAGTCGTTATTGAAATTTATACTATTATAATAAAACTCAGTCTTAGAAGTACGCGTGGCAGCATCAAAATTTTTCTTTTTTCGCTCAAACTGAGATATGTGATACCGCCTAAAACTATCCCCCTTCTTCTTTCTCTCTATTTTTGTATTTCTTTCTCTCTTTATGTGCTGCCACCGCAAGCAGCAAACTCAGTGGGATTTAAAATTCAAATCCTCTCCCTTTCTCTATTTGGCCCGCCCTTGACAAAAAATAGTATTTTTTATCCAATCCGCCACCTCCCATCTAAAAATATAAGTATTCGCCTCCATTATAATATGCATCTCTCATATTTGATATATTTAGTGTTCCGCATGAAAATTAGGTTTTCTTTTCTTCTATATAATACTCCTCTATTATTATTAATAAAAATTATATCAAATCTAATTTATAATTTATAAATTTATTATAATTAAATATATATTTAGAAAAAAACTGTGCAACGCACGAATAGAGATCTAGTATTGTTATATATGCCACTGATAAATAGAAAGCATTGCAAATCATACCATCGTTATTAGATGGTGTTACTCTCTATCCATTCAACCATGATCATTTAACATGAGTTAAAGTAACTTATATAAGAAAATGTCAAATTTGTCCTTGGATATGCTCTGAGATAAAAGTTTTTTTTTTCACACATATAGATGTGAAATCAGATCCTTGATTCAAATGAAATGACTCCCGCCCGTCCATGCGGTTGTGCCAGTGCAGACAAGCGGGTCATCTACGGACACAACGCAGAGGGCCCCCCACCCCGAGATTGTATTTGCGAACGACTGCACGTCCGCGTTGGCGCAGTACTTGAACTGATGAGCGGCAATCAACTCTCTAGATACAAAGGTCACATAGACCACTTTTGGATCCAGAATGCGAGCAATAAGTTTAACAAATTTATGACAGAATATTTTGGGAGTAGCTGCCAACATTGCTCGAACCGGATCAACTTTCATATATGGTTTACACGTACGTACCTATTAATGAACCACCACGATATATATATATATATATATATATATATATATATATATATATATATATATATATGTGTGCATGGTTGTAAGTCAAAGTAAAAGATGCCTAATTGACACAGGAACAAAAGTTTAACATATTTTTGTATTATACCTTAAATATAATATGACTAGACAATAATTCATGTGGTATCTAATAATCAGATTACCACTTTATCACTCCTCATCATGTGAGTGGTGCCCCAAAAATTTTTATCTAATTATATTACACTAAAAATGTAATACAAAAATATATTAAATTTTTATCTTGACACAGATATTTCGTTAAAGATCGATGCTGTCCTAGCACTATTCATTAGCACATGTTGTTTGATCGCCGAGGAAATGGGACCAAGTCAAGGTCGACAGATTAAGATTGAGGTGGTACTCGTGGTCGTGGGAACACACCCCTAGAAGGAAGAATGATGCTGCTGTTGTGGGTAGGTGTGGAAAACGGTGGTGATCCGCACAAATCTCCAAGTCATACATATCTCCATCAAATTAACTTCTATATTCAATATATGCACATCCTAATTAGATCAGTTTGTGGACTTTTGCGGTGAACTTTCACTTTCCAACGCCGCGAGCAGTATATATCTAACGAGCATTTGAGAAAGATTTTCAGTACTCCATGGGCGGGCTGTCACTAGCTCCGCCTCAGGTACATATGAGGATCCTTCATGTGTCTCCTTAATTTCTCCTCTCTTTCTTTCACACACATCTGTTACAATCGCACATTTTCATATGTAGAAGATGTGATTTTTGAGAAAATTTTCAGAGATAGCATGGATGTCTTTCAACCACATGTGTACTCATGTTTCATCAGTGTACACCAGAAATGGTGATCTAATGGTTAACCATTCATGTACATCAATAATGAGGTCAAAAATTCAAATTTTATGAAAAGTAGATTTATAACTAAAGGAATATCTAGATATATTTAAGAGAATAATTTAGTGTACTTGAGTTTTGTACTTTGTAATTGTACTTCTCTCTTTTCATTAGATGAACATATTGTGTCATTTTTTTATTGACTAATAAAAAGATAGAACTACAAGTACAAAGTATAAAATTCAAATGTATTAAATTCTTCTCTATATTTAAAGACTAATCTGTTGGAGTAACGATCCTTGTTCTCCATGCTTTAGTTTAATTTCTTCAAATGAGACAGAAAGGGGGCTCCATTAAAGACAAGTTCAAAAATGTCTTTCTCTCTGGCTATATGATGGTTTGTGTCTGGTTAGCAATCTCCTGTTGGTGCTCCTATAAACCGTTCCTCCTATTTTCTCTTTGCCTTAGTGTCTTAGTCATAGCATCTCCTTTTTTGGAATATGACGCCGCGCTAGACACTAAAAAGGAAGGAAGCAACAGAGGCCCTCCATCGGCGGACCTCGCTACATCCCGTCCGTTAATTCCGCTCGGAAACAAAAACTTCATTTTTCTTTCCTCTATCAATACCTATCGGGAGGTGAACCGGAGGGAGTGGGGCCCTCGTTCCCTTCTTTCTTCTCTAAACTTCTCTAGCAGTTAGCCATCGGTACCAAAGATGAGTTCTTAAGCCGTTTCGAGTGGAGGAGTTGGCATAGGACTTGAGGGAAGTGCGGACCTATCCAGAACCTATTTGTTTCGACCTAAAATTTTATGTCAGAAAATATTTTTTAGAAAAAAATTATATAATTACTTTTTTAATATTACAGAAAAATTAATTCATAAATTTTTTAACATAAAATTAAGAATTTTGACATTCTTGATGAAACTTTGTACATCATTTTCTTAGAATTCTCTTTCATGTAGGATTTTTATAAGTGTGACTACAATCTCCACTACAATATCCAGTGTTCGACATTCGGCACCTAGCGGTCGGCGTCCGGTGCCTGGCAATTAGTGTCTGACACCCAGCGGCCGACGTCTAGTGACCCAACATCCGACAACCCGACGTCTGGCGGCTGGCGTCCGATGACCTACGCTCGATGACCCGGCGGCCGATGCCTGGTGCCCAATGACCTGGCAACCAATGTTCGGCGGCCAGCGCCCGGCAACCTGGCGACCGATGCCTGGTGATCGGCACGCAGCGATCCGGTGTCCGATGACCCGACGTACTGCGGCTGGCGACCTGCACCCGACTTCCGACGATCGGCTCCCGAAGACATAGCAGCTGGCGTCCCGACGTCTGGTCGGCGCCTGGTGACCCGACATTCGGTGGTTGGGGCCCGGCGACTCAGCGCCCGACAACCTTGCGATCGGTGTCCGGTGACCTAGCAACCTGGCGTCAGACGGCCAGCGCTCTGCGACCCTACATCCGACGGCCGACGACCGACGGCCGACAATAGGCACCCGGCGGCCGGCACTTAGTGACCTGACGACCGGTGTCTAGCGCCTGGGGCCCGGAGACCCGGCGCCCAATGCTCAACGGCTCGACGTCCGGCGCTCGACGTTTGACGATCTGGTGTTCGACGCCCGGCGACCTAGAGACTGGCACCCAGAGCCTGGCGACCTGACGTCTGGCACCTGGCATCTGACGACCAACGACCCGGCGCCCGACACTGAGCGTCGGGCGATTGGGTGGTCGACATGCAAAATGTACTTTTTTTTTTAATTTTTATGTATTTTTTTAAAATATATTTTTAATAAATATTTTACTTAGAAAAAAACATCAGAAAATCTTTTTAGTGAAAACATTTACGTGGATACCTAACGGATAATTATATTTTAATTTTCTTATAAAAATTCATCTTTAGAAAATATTTTCCTTATGAATATATTTTACAAACAATCAAATGGACCCTAAATGATGGACGAAGTGATGAGAGCGATTGTGAATCCCAAGTAATTTTAATATGATTTTCTTCTCCCAAATCCTAATCTTGTTGCCCTACATAGACGAACGACAAGTGATTTTACAAGATGGTCAGACATTTACTACACCTGAAAAGTGAAGTGTGTAGATAATATTACTCTATCTACATACTCATCATCTAAAAACTTAAAAAGAAGTGCCTCTGGTTTCGAACCGTCTAAATCGATGTAATTACGTAATATATGGAGTGCCTCTTGTTTTGGATTGTCTAAATCTCTATAATTATGTAAGGCATAGATTACTTGAAATACAATGTGAGTTAAAAAAACATTTCACTACAAGAAAAATTGGTTTAGAGACCGACAATTTCGGTCTCAATTCGATCACTATTCGGTCACTAAATGATCCAGTGACCGAATAGTGTCCGAATAGGGATTGAAATTGTCAGTGAAGAATTTTTGCTCACAATTCCGTGACCGAAAATTTCGGTCACTAATTAGTCGCTGATAGTGACTGACTAGTGACTGAATTTTTTCGGTCGTTATTAGTGACCGACCACTTCGGTCACTGTTTTTGTCACTAAAACAGTGATCGAATAGTGATTGAACTTCCTTTAGTAACTATAAAGGTCACTAAATTAGTAACCGAAATGGTGACTGAATTGCTTCGGTCGCTTAATCACTAATCGGTCACTATTTTAGTGACCGAAACAGTGACCTAAGTGGTCGGTCACTGATAGCGACCGAACCTATTGATCGCTGATAGCGACTGAAGTAATTTGGTCACTAATCGGTCTCTATATTTTTTAATTATATTTTTAAATATATATATATATATATTAACAAAATAACCTGTGCATATATAATAAAAATAAAAACTATAAAATGTCCACAACAATAATAAAACATCAAATGTTCATAACAATGAAAAGAAAATCATCAATCCTTGTCCTCGTCCTCGTCTCCTCTGATGCCACTCGATGAAGGAACCTATAATAGATATATAACAATAATAAGTTAAAATTAAAATCTACTATAAGCAATAAATTATTTAATTTTTAGATTTTATTCACTCACTTTTAAACTAAATTAACTAGCTTAATGTGAATTCAGGTGTCGAACTCAATCGGGAGTCTGAATTGAACTCCGTCAGTTTCTACAAGTCACAATCATCGCCCCGACCATGCTGGAACTAATCAGAGGCCGATCGGATTAGTATTTCTAATTTTGGACCCCCAAACGTAACTAAGTTCTTCATTTTTAAACAAAACAAAATAAAACTAACTTGCTTAAGGTGAATTTGAGCTCTGAGCTCAAACTGGGAGTCCAAATTAAACTCTGTCAGTTTTCACAAGTCATAATCATCGCCCTGGCCGTGCTAGAAAAAGTCGGAGGCCAATCGAATTAGTATTTCTAATTTTGGACCCATAAACCTAAGTTCTTCATTTTAAAACTAAACTAACTTGCTTAATGTGAATTTGAGCGTCGCGCTCAAACCGGGAGTCGGAAATGAACTTTGTCAGTTTTCACAAGTTACACTCATCGCCCCGACTATGCTGGAATAAACCAGAGGCTGATCGGATTAGTATTTCTAATTTTCGACCCCCAAACCTAGCTAAGTTCTTCATTTTTAAACAAAACAAACTAAACTAACTTGCTTAATCTGAATTTGAGTGTCGAGCTCAAACTAGGAGTCTGAATTGAACTCTGTCAGTTTCTACAAGTCACAATCATCGCCTTAGCCATGCTGGAAAAAACTGGAGCTCAATCGGATTAGTATTTCTTATACATATGACGCCTTAGAAATTGTTAATTCTAGAATCTTCTTAAGACTAATATAAATCTATTAAAATATGTGTTGTTGAAATTGTGGCCCCTACTTCTTTTATTTTTCATCCACATCGAACTGGTGGCAGTTTACTGAATTTGACTTTCATTTAATTTTCTATGTTCAGGCGTATGTTATATGTTATCTATGTTGTTCGTAGAGAATTTTCTTTTCTATTATTTGACAATTTTGTTATCTTGATTGCAAAAAATTATTTCTGTTATATATCTTCTTTTCAGATACTTCCTTCTCATATCTTGGAACTTTCCTACTGGGTTGGGGAGCACATATTTATTGTTGTTTTTTATATTTTTAGAAGCTTTAATGATGTATATTGCTTATAATTTTTTATCTATATTTCTAATTTGTAACTCATTTCCTTTTTTTTTTCCTTGACCTGGCTGCTTTACCAATTAGATTGAGAAATATGTATCTAAACTTCTAATCTGGGTTGTGATATATATTGATCATACTTTGGTATATTAAATGCAGAAATAGGAATTGTATTCTATAATTTCTATTGAACAAAAGTCCCTAGATTTAATATATTTTTAATTTTCTCATTAATCAATATATTAAGAACATATTCTGTCTATTTAAACAAAAAAATACAATTTACTAATGTAACAAATATTTTTCATGCTAGATTAATGGAAGTACTATTCATATCTCTTTTTTCTTCCTAGAGGACGTTAACCTAATGACATATCTACAATACTTTCAATTTACTAGGTAATTGTTAACAATATCTTAACAACGATGATGACACATTTGTAAATTTTCATGTAAGAATAGTCTATAGACAAGAAACCCCTTTTTGTTTCTTCCATAAAATCTCCAGTAAGTTTCCCACACTTGGGATGACTAAGGTCAACTTTAATATCAGGATAGATTGGGAATAAAGTGAAAATATCTTCAATTTTTTTTAAATCATTTTATTCTAAATTAGAGCAGATTCATGATAATATGATCCCCTTCATCATTGTGTAGTCAACACACACCACGTTTCAGGCATTCTATGCAACTAAATTTTGGAATCCTCCTCTAATTAGCTCTGAAAAGAGCAGGGAGACAAGTAAATGATTGCTCTGCAGGCTGAGAATCTGTAGTTCTTTTTAATTCTTCTATTTTTTTGGGTGGGGAAGCCGCTGAGCAAAGAGACTAGCTTGATAGGCACCAACCATCTTTGGTTTTCATCCTCTCAAGTTCAAATTCAAAAGCTTAATTGGCCAGTCGATCACCATCCTGTTCTCAATGTTCTAGATGATCCTCTCCCCCTACACTAAGCCACACAAATAACCCAGCTGGTTTATAATTAGATGGGCAGTTTTTATCACTTCAAAGATCCATATCAAATGTTTATATACAAAGATAAGGTTTAAGATGAAGCAACAACCATCTGGGTATCACTGTAAAAAAAATGAAAAAGAAAAAGAACAACTATCTGGGTAGGTTACAGTTTGAAAGTTAACTGCCCAGTGTTGAGCACAGGACTGACTGCCCGCAGCAATGGAGTTAGTCAGATAGTGTGCCATGGACTAGCCATGAACATGTGTGGAGGAAAAAGCATATCAATAATGTGCCATATGCAGAAAAAAATCAATTATTCACAAGGACCCCCTCCCCCCTAGACAGTGAGAAAGAAAGAGAGAGAGAGAGAGAACCCCCCACCCTGGGTTTACCCCCTCCACCGCGGCCCTCCCTGCAGCCTAAACAACCCACCCACACACACACACACCACAAACAAAAACACACACACACACCCGCACACGGAGAGAGAGATAAGAGACCCCCCCACCCCGACTGTCTACCCCCCTCCCACCGCGGCCCTCCCTGTAGCCCAAGACAATCCATACACCCCACACACACACACACACACACACACACACACAAACACACACACACACGCACACACACAGAGAGAGAGAGAGAGAGAGAGAGATCAAGATCGAGACCCCCTCCCCCCCCCCCCAGCTATCTATTTCCCTCCCACCGCACCTCCTGCAGCCAACACAACCCACAAAACACCCACACACACACACACACACACACACAACACACACACACCACCACACACACACACACAGAGAGAGAGAGAGAGGAGAGAGAGAGAGAGAGAGAGAGAGAGAGAGAGAGAGAGAGAGAGAGAGAGAGAGAGCTTACCGACAACAACATTGACGTGGAGCTCTGGCGGTGAGGGAGAGACGATGAAGATGCGGACGATGACGGTGACATGGACGACGATAGCGGTGACGCAGACGGTGGCGGGGATGCGGACGGCGGCGGCGACAGCGACGACAACGCGGCGTCTCGGCAGGGCGATCCCTTGGAGGTGTCGACGGAGTGAGTGAGAAGAGACACAACGAGAGAGGAGAAAAGAGAAGGGGGAAGAGGCGTCGATGGCTAGGGGGATAAAAGGAATGTAGAGACTGACTAGCAACCGAAATGTGTCGGTCACTATTCGATCCCTAAACCAGCAAGTATTGTGACCGAATGACTATCGGTAAAAATTCAGTCTCAGATCTGAATATTCAGTCACAAAATTTCACTCCCAAACCCGCCAGGAGATAGTATTAGTGATCGAAAATTTTTCAGTCACTATTCGGTCTCAGATCTGAGACCGAATAGTGACTAAAATTTTTTCGGTCACTAAATCTAAAAGTTAGTGACCGATATCATTTAGTCACTATTTGGTCTCAAATTTGAGACCGAATAGTGACTGAATAATTCGGTCTCAGATTCGGTCTCTATTGCCGCAATTTCTTGTACTGTTTATAAACCTATGGAGTGCAATCTCTTGAGCTAACAGTCCAAACCTCCTTAAGGGAGCTTAAACATTGTTTAGTCATTTCAAAAGTTTGCTTTCGCATCTTTTTTCATTTTTCTATTAAACAGAAGAAGATTAAAACTCTGTGTGTATATGGTTTTTTCCCTTCTAGATTAAACCATGTCACGACGATCAACTATATATGTGACACACCCCCTAGGCTAGACCCAAAAGGCCAATGGAGCCGGCCAAGCAAGGGCCTAGAAGAAGAAAAGGGAGAAAGACATCAAATTAAGATACTTTGGTCCTATATTGGATACCACTTCTCTCTCTCTCTCTCTCCCCCCCCCCCCCTCACCCAAGCTCGTTTCAAAAGAAGTTCAATATGTGTAGGTAAAGAGGGGAGCACACGTGGCGACCATTGCTCTTGTCCAACTCTGTACCTTCTCTCTCCTCGTCGTGACTGTATTTGTTATGTCCCAACACAAAATATCAAAGCATGCAGTTGTAATTCACATATGTCAATCTGAGCAAGTACTAGAAATTAATAACAAACCATAGAGACAATAATATGAATAAAGGCCAAATAGTTAATATTTTTTTATTAATATCATTTCACTAATATCTATTAAAACCACTAACAGAGTCAATACTTGGGGTCTAACATGATAGTTACATTAGAAATTTTCTAGAATAACACATAACTTAAACTAGATTCTACTACGTTGCTATGATAACTCCTCTATGATAAGTTGGGACTCTTATCACTCTCTTCCCTCCTCGTCTGTGTGCTCATCTCATCAGAGTTTCCTAAATAAACACATGTATAATCTTGGTGAATAAGACACCTAGTAGGATTTATATCTCATTACTAGGCAAACTTTAAGTAATTAACATTTTATTAAGTAGAATCATTAACATCACGATAAGAATCAATGAACAGCAATAGGACAATAAATAAGCAAGTAAAAGATGATATCTTCTAGAATGAGATAATTGATCAATAAATAAGTAGGTAAAAGATGATAGCTTCTAGAATGACATAATTGATCAATAAATAAGTAGGTAAAAGATGATAGCTTCTAGAATGACATAATTGATCAAGTAATTATCACAAAACTGAAATGTTGCGGAAAACACTACTACCAGAAATCTAGAAGGGGGGGGGGGTTGAATAGATTTCTCCAAATTTTAAAAATCACTTCAACAGAAACTTAGAGAAACTTAATCGAGTGTGAAGTATGAGTGTTAATGGCAATTCTAAACAAATTAGACAAACTAGATGATGGAATTTTGCTGAACCTATCAAGCATCTAGCGCAAGAGACAAGCAAACCACAATGACACAAAGATTTAGGGTGGTTCGGATTACACAACAGTGTATCCTACATCCACCATCCACACACACACACAATTGTGGCTTATCTTGCCAGTTCAGAAAAGTCACAAAGAAACACACACACTCGAAGATACCGAAATCTCAGATTCAATCACACACATGTGAAATTGGGCACAATGATTGCCCACTTTCACAAAAACACAAAGTATAGAATGAGATTGAAATGAGAAACCAGTCGGAGCAATTGAATTCCAAATTGAAGAGGACTAGTTCTAAGAACCTTGTTTCTGCTTCAGGAATGGGGATCAACTTTTCTGCTTCAGCTCCAGGAAGAAGACTCAGATGGATCGAAATTCTCATTCAATTGGATCGTCCAAGGCATGCAAACCTCTTGTTCCTTCAGATTTGGGAGCAATTTTCCAGGTTGGAGCCTTCCTCAGAAATTGATCAGAATTCTCTGGAGTCTTGGAAGAACAGAAGTATATGGCTCGACTTCTTGTTAAGGCCAAGTGGATAAGGGGGTATATATAGCCCCATGGGTCCACAAAATATCTTGGGATCTGTGGGCATAGAAATTCCCGCCCAAAAAGCCTTTCCCAAAAGCTTCCACGTGTCCCTGTTAATTACATCAAAAAGACAAAGAAAAATTAGACAGACTTTGTCGACACACCTTACCTATGTGTCGACACCTTGTCCCAGTCATCACAAAAATGTCTTCTGGAGTCTGGAACTAGTGTCGACACAACCAGATTGTGTCGACACCACTGGGTAATGGCTGATGACTTTGTTCTGCGACAATGCACTAGTGTCGACACACAGTTGAGCTGTGTCGACACCACTGAGTATTTAATGATATCTTTGTGCTGGGACATTGCACTAGTGTCGACACACAGTTAAGCTGTGTCGACACCACAGAGTACTTTTGAGCTGTAAATGTGAAGGAAACATTGTGAGATAAAAATGTAAGCATGATAAGCATGATTTCAAAGTATTAATGAATCACATTTGGCTATCATCAAAATCAGAGATCCAACAATCTCCCCCTTTTGATGATGGCAACTATGATTCATTAAGTAACTTTGACTTTTTCAGAAATATGACCAATTTCAAAGCAAGTCATAGGCATAATAAGTACATCCACATTTTTTTAAATTTTTATCAACATCATCCAAACATTTTCATTTCTTGGCAAACAACCATATCATTCACTTGTGACAAATCAGTCATACAAACATTCAGCAATGCAAGAAATGTGCTTGCAAGAAATGTAAGAAATGTATTTCCTAGAAGCCTAAAAAAGTAATCATCATGAATCCTTCTCCCCCTTTGACATCATCCAAACAAAAGATATCAAGCAGAAGTTGTAGAAGTTGTAGGGTATGATGAGTCAAATCTGAAATCAATTATTCAGAGATTTTTAATATGATAAAGAAATCATATCCTTTGTCAACATTATCCCATCTATTAATTAGTGGGCTGAAAAATATCTGACAAGAAATTAATCACCAAGAAATTCTGAAGAATTAGAGTGATTGCTTAAGTGATATAAACTATTCTATACAGTTAGTGTCAACCTTTTCCACTTTTCTTAACCAAAAATGATCTAATTGCTTTAGGATTTAGAGAACACATATAGAGATTGAACACTTTTAGAAGAATTAATGCAGGGTTAAGCTGTTCATTTTCTTTGACCTCTTTTTTTTTATTTGTCACTTTGAAGTAATGAGCAGTCAAATATAGTAAATCTTTTTCACTCAAGTAAACATGTTGTTTACACACCAGAATCCCTGGTTACTAGAGATTTACTAATTATCCTGCCTTAAGGGGTGAATGAAAACCTTTTGACATGGAAATATACGTTTATCAGATATCAATATTTCCAGTTACTCAGTTAACATTTGATATTTTTTGTCTTTAATTTACCCCTTAGAACAGAGATAACACAGCACTTCATGACATACATGGCACTTCACTGTTTGTGAAGGTGTGCAGTTTCTCAGTGTTATGCCATTGCTCTGTAAAACTTTTTCTTTAGAATGAACATTGAAATTTTGACACAGCTTTACCTTTCATCAGTCTTGAAAGAAGTGTTTAAAATCAATTCATGATTGAGCAAAAATCCATGAAAGAAATCAAATTACTTGAGGAATTCAAAGTAAAAAGGAGTGTTAACAGAAAGAACATGTTATAGCATTTAAGAAATCACCCCTTTGTTCTTCAGAAGAATGAATGAACATTTCAAGTATAGATATTCATCAGCACACTAAATTAACTTTGGTTTAATGAGAGAAAAATGGTAATGAATTCTTTAGCTCCCCCTGAGTTATTGATCTCATCTATTTGTCATCATAAATAGTTATGATTCTGAATGTAATTTTCAGACTTTGCCTTTGTTTCTCAAGCAACAAGCTCCCCCTCAATATGTGAATTAACGAGCCATTCAACATTCAGATTTTGGCAGACAAATTCATTAAGTAAACAAACATGATCAATCACAATACAAAAGAAAAAACAGAATGATTCTTACACATTTTAGATCATGGGTACTAGGCAGAGGATTTTCCTCAACACATAATGATAGCTTTCAAACAAGCATAACTTGTTCTTCCACTAATCACCATTTGATATACCTCATAATCTTAGCATAACGAATCACAAAGTTCTTATCAAATTTTTATTTTTATTCCAAGTTGCATATTCCAAGTTCTCTTCTTAAGGAAGTGAATCTATCTTCAGCCAAAGGTTTTGTGAAAATACCTGCAATTTGTTTTTCAGTAGCAATGAATTCTAATTCAATGTTTTTATTTGCAACTTCATCTCTTAGAAAATGATGCCTGATTTCAATATGCTTTGTTCTAGAGTGTTGAATTGGGTTTTTGGAAAGTTTGATTGCACTAGTATTATCACACATGATAGATAAACATCCAATATCAATGTTGTAGTCAAGCAATTGACTTTTAATCCACAACACTTGAGTTGCACAACTTCCTGCAGCAACATATTCTACTTCTGCAGTAGATAGTGCAACTGAGTGTTGCTTTTTAGATGCCCATGTTATAATGCAATTTCCTAAGAATTGACAATATCTACTAGTACTTTTCCTGTCAAGTTTACATCCAGCATAATCAGCATCAGAATATGAAATTAGATTAGCAGGATATCCAATTGGAAACCATAAACCAAAATCACAAGTTCCACAGAGATATCTAAAAATCCTCTTAACTGCAAGCAAATGACTCTCTTTTAGACTAGACTGAAATCTAGCACAAAGACACACACTGAATTGAATATCTGGTCTACTTGCAGTAAGATACAAAAGAGATCCAATCATACCTCTGTATTGCTTTGCATCAACCAGTTTACCTTTTTCATGTTTTTCCAATTTGATGCTCGTACTCATGGGAGTAGTTGCTAGTTTGGCTTGTTGAAAGTGATATTTCTTGAGCAACTCTTTGACATATTTGGCTTGATTAATAAAGAATCCATCCTGATGTTGTTTGACCTGCAAACCAAGAAAGAATTGTAATTCTCCCATTAGGCTCATTTCAAATTCACTATGCATTAGATTAGAAAATTCTTCACATAGTGAAGGGTTAGTGGATCCAAAAATGATATCATCTACATACACTTGAACTACAATGATATGATTATGAATTGATCTTGTGAAAAGAGTCTGATCCACCTTACCTCTGGAGTAATTCTTACTAACTAGAAAATTGCTCAATCTATCATACCATGCTCTCAGAGCCTGTTTTAAACCATAAAGAGCTTTATGCAATTTGTAAACATGGTTAGGTTTATCAAGATCATATTTGTCATTATTGTGAATGAAAACTTTACACCCAAAGACTCTAAAATATGCAATGTGAGGTTTCTTACCTTTCAGAAGTTCATAGGAAGTTTTCTTAAGGACTGGTCTTACCATTACCCTGTTGAGGATATAGCATGATGTATTGACAACTTCTGCCCAGAATTTTCTTGGAAGCTTACTTTCAATCAACAAGGTTCTTGCCATTTCAACTAGAGTGTTATTCTTCCTTTCTACAATTCCGTTCTATTCAGGAGTCCTTGGAGAAGCAAACTTATGCTGAATTCCTTTATTCCTGCAAAAATCAAAAAATAAATTATTATCAAATTCTCCACCATGATCAGTAAGGATAGAATGGATTTTATTTATTTTTATATTTTCAATTTTATCAACAAATTCTTTGAAGTTTTCTAAAGTGTCACTCTTGTGAGATAGAAAGTACACCCATGTGAATCTAGAAAAATCATCCACAATCACAAATCCAAATCTATGTCCACTAAGACTGAGTGTCCTAGTTGGACCAAATAAGTCCATATGCAACAATTCAAAGGGTTTGAAAATGATTAAGGGTGCAACTGATTTGAAAGATTTCTTGGTTTGTTTGCCTTGGGCACATGAAGCATATATAATTGAATTTTTCTTTTTCTTCATTTTTGGCAAACCATTCACAAGTGAATTTCTTAACAACTTATTCAGAACATTTTCACTAGCATGACCTAACCTTCTATGCCACAGTTGAAATAGATCATGCTGATTGGCAACAAGACACAAATTTTCATGTTGATGACTATTCAAATTAACCAAGTAAACATTATTTATTCTTTGGCCAAGAAATTTTATTTTTCCATTATCTTTTTCAATAATTTCACATGATTCAGAATTGAAAATTACCTTAAGTCCTTTGTCACATAGTTGACTTATGCTCAAGAGATTATGATCAAGACCTTCAACAAGTAAAACATTCTCAATGGACTTGAAGGAGTCTTACCAATGTTTCCTGTTCCAATGATTTTACCTGTGTTCTTACCTCCAAAAATTACTTGTCCACCATCTTTTTCAATCAATGTAGAAAATTTTCCTTTATCTCCAGTCATATGTCTTGAACAGCCACTATCAAGGTACCATCTATCCTTCTTGTGGGCTGTAAGACATTCCTGTAAAATAGATTTAGAAAAACAATTTTGGTACCCAAATTGCTTTGGGTCCCATCAGTTGTTTCAGCTCAACAACAAGATGTTTTGTAATCCAGATTTATTTTATTTTCTTCAAATTTATTCTAGATCTACATTTTTCATCAGTATGACTAGATTTCTTGCATATTGTGCACATCATGACTCTTTGTGGTGTGAAAATATTATTCCTTTTGGTATGAAAATTATATCCAACTGAGAAACTTTTATTGTTCTTTAGATACAAATCTGATCTATCATTTGATTTCCATTTTTGTTGATTTTTGCTTTGAACTTTTTCTTGTCTTGCTTGGGTTTTGTTTTTGGATTTAGATTTGTTTGTGGTTTTTCTTTGATGTTCTTTTCAAAGTTGCTACAAGAGGTACTACCTTGAACAAATGAAGTTATCAAGGTTTGTCCAATTTTTTCTTTGTTTTCAGGCTGATAACCTAGACCATGTTTGATGTTGTTCTTTTGAATTCCTAAGATAGCATCTAGGTTTTGCTTGCCTTTGACAAGTTTTAACAAGGTCTCTTTCTTGTCATCCAGTACATCTTTAATAGTTTTTAGTTCCTCTTGCATCACCTCTCTTTCATTTATGAGTTTTTCATTTTCATTCATCAAGATTTGTTTTTCTTTTTCAATTGATTGACATCTCTCCTTGATTTCATAAATTTGTTCATTCACACATTCTTTCACCTTTTTTAGATTATTGATTTCATCAGTCAACACTTTTAATTGCTCAGATTCTTAAGGACTTTGCACCATGCTGTTCACTTTTCTTTTCAATGCCTTATTTTCATGTTTTAATTCACATAATTTTTCAAATAACACAACATAGGTTTCTTCCCAGTCATCAGTTGTAAAATCCTCAAAGGAAGGACTTACCTCAGTATTTTCTTCATGCCTTGCCATAAGACATGTCACCTCTTCCTCATCTGAGCTACCTTCTTCTTGGTCTTCTTCATCCTCATCACTCCATGTAGCTAACATTGCTTTTGTCTTTTTGAATATCTGATTTTTCAACTTCTTCTTTAGATCAGGACACTCTCCTCTCATGTGTCCTGGTTTCCTGCATTCATAACAAATGATGTCAGTCTTTTTAGTGGTTTCCATTTTTTGTTAAAATCATTTTTCCTTGAAACATCCTTTCTGATGAAGGGCTTGAACTTACCTTTTCCTTTCTTTCTCAAAAACCTTTTGAAATGCCTAGTCAATAAGGCTAGTTCTTCATCATTCTCTTCATCAGAAGAATCATCATTTTCATCAGATTGATCAATAACAATTTTTGAGCTAGATGAAGCTTTTAGAGCAATAGGTTTCTTAGATGTGTTCAAAGAAGCATTTCTTTTCAAGTTAATTTCATATGTCATTAGAGAACCTATTAACTCATCCAATTGCATGGTTGACAGATTTTTGGAATCCTCAATTACAGTAGCCTTTGTGTGCCAAGCTGATTGAAGTGATCTAAGGACTTTCCTAACAAGGTCACTATTTGAATATTCCTTTCCTAGACCTCTAAGACCATTTACTAAAAGCATGAATCTAGCAAACATATCAGAAATAGTTTCATCACTCTTCATTCTAAACATTTCATATTCTGTGACTAGAATACTTGCCTTGGTCTCCCTTACCTCAGAAGTTCCCTCATAGATAAGTTGGAGTTTATCCCACATCTCCTTGGCAGTCTTACATAAGGACACTCTGGAATACTCCTTGGGATGAATGGCACATTACATCATATTCATGGCACTCCAGCTGAGTGTGGACTTGTTGATCTGGTCCTTGGCCATAAACTTTCATCCTCAGGAAGTTCATTTGGTCCCTTGTCAACTATCTTCCAGAGCTCATAATTCTGTGCTCTAAGGAATACTTGCATCATGTTTTTCCAATAAGCATAGTCAGATCCATCGAAAAAGGAGGTCTAGAAATTGAATGACCTTCAGTAATAAATCCCCTAACATTCTCCATAGCAATAAACTCTTGATCGTTAGATCAAACACTTAAAGTGTATTGAGAACTAGCTCTGATACCAAATCAAATGTTGCGAAAAACACTGCTACCAGAAATCTAGAAGGGGGGGGGGGGTTGAATAGATTTCTCCAAATTTTAAAAATCACTTCAACAGAAACTTAGAGAAACTTAATCGAGTGTGAAATCTGAGTGTTAATGGCAATTCTAAACAAATTAGACAAACTAGATGATGGAATTTTGACGAACCTATCAAGCATCTAGCGCAAGAGACAAGCAAACCACAATGACACAAAGATTTAGGGTTGTTCGGATTACACACCAATGTATCCTACATCCACCATCCACAAACACACACAATTGTGGCTTATCTTGTCAGTTCAGAAAAGTCACAAAGAAACACACACACTCAAAGATACCGAAATCTCAGATTCAATCACACACGTGAAATTGGGCACAAGGATTACCCACATTCACAAAAACACAAAGTATAGAATGAGATTGAAATGAGAAACCAGTCAGAGCAATTGAATTCCAAATTGAAAGGACAGGTTCGAAGATCCCTGTTTCTGCTTCAGGAATGGGGATCAGCTTTTCTGCTTCAGCTCCAGGAAGAAGACTCAGATGGATCAAAATTCTCCTTCAATTGGATCGTCCAAGGCATGCAAACCTCTTGTTCCTTCAGATCTGGGAGCAATTTGCCAGGTTGGAGCCTTCCTCAGAAATTGATCAGAATTCTCTGGAGTCTTGGAAGAACAGAAGTATATGGCTCGACTTCTTGTTAAGGCCAAGTGGATAAGGGGTATTTATAGCCCCATGGGTGCAAAAATCTTGGGATCTGTGGGTATAGGAATTCCCGCCCAAAAAGCCTTTCCCAAAAGCTTCCACATGTTCCTGTTAATTACATCAAAAAGACAAAGAAAAATTAGACAGACTGTGTCGACACACCTTACCTATGTGTCGACACCCTGTCCCAGTCATCACAGAAATGTCTTCTGGAGTCTGGAACTAGTGTCGACACACAACCAGATTGTGTCGACACCACTGGATAATGGCTGATGACTTTGTTCTGGGACATGCACTAGTGTCGACACACAGTTGAGCTGTGTCGACACCACTGAGTATTTACTGATGTCTTTGTGCTGGGACATTGCACTAGTGTTGACACACAGTTGAGCTGTGTCGACACCACAGAGTACTTTTGAGCTGTAAATGTGAAGGAAACATTGTGAGATAAAAATGTAAGCATGATAAGCATGATTTCAAAGTATTAATGAATCACATTTGGCTATCATCAAAATCAGAGATCCAACAAAAACAAGCATATGTTTGGCCACATCACGACATAGTACTCATAAGGGAAACACGTACAAATATTTAACATGCCAAACAATTATTCACGAGATGATTGTCATAAGTCAATCAGACAAGTCAAGTAATCAGGTGTAATGTCAAACACCTTGGTCAATTAACTCTTGCAGATAGATGCTCTTTTGGGCATTCCTCCTATGGCTAGATGGGACCCTTATATTGTTGGACATTGGTTGTGGATACAAGATCCCATATAATATCTAAACAATCATTTTATGACTATCAAGTTCCAATGATTTAAGCTATGTAAAGTTGGAGACAGATTACATGATGTTCAAGAAATACTAATAGAGGAGTTTCAGGTAGATCAGTTAGCAAATGATTGTTTTTGACCTAAAACGTAGATAGAAGAGGATCTGCATAGTGGGATACAATATTGGCAGAAGGAGTCTAAACACAGTCATGGTGATTGACTCATTTAGATTGAAGATGCGTTGGTCAATATGAGCACTAGCTATCAGAATGCGCTTATGAATACATGTGCTTTAGAGAAGCACATGCAGATATAGTTACATTTACACATAGGGCACACTGTCCCATTATATTTGATAGAAACATGATGTAATGGCCTGACATGCTTCCAGAAAGGTTATGGGTGTTTAGGGTACAACTTGCTCGATGACCATGTGGGAATCCGAGGCTGGTGGATTCTTATGGAGGTCTCAATGAAATAGTTCTGGTCCAGTAGGAGGATTTCCTAATGAAGGGTCCTAACTTCATTAAGAGGTGTGTGAACGATGCATGACTATCATGTGGAAACCACAACTAGAAGACCTACAGAGAGTCAATGGTATCCCCAACCTAAATCATTAAGTATTATTCAATGAGAGTAATTAAACAAGACTATCATGTAATGGAATAAGGATAGGATTAAAGGTACTTGAAATCATGATGATATATAGCAGGAGGACTTAGCTAAACAAGTATATCATGAACATGGATCAAGTACACAAGGGATAATCAAGTGACAGTACATGATAGAATCAACGTACATGATTAATGGGCTTAAATCATCTTTTTTTGCATGTCTTCT
This sequence comes from Colocasia esculenta, assembly GCA_014218235.1. Lineage (NCBI taxonomy): Eukaryota > Viridiplantae > Streptophyta > Magnoliopsida > Alismatales > Araceae > Colocasia > Colocasia esculenta. The sequence goes on from CM024754.1 coordinate 171,817,579, forward strand.
TACTATATATCATCTTTAGGGTCAAACAATAATTGAATAGGGTGGATTTTTTGCTACATGGCATTATTTTCGTTAAAAAAGGAAGTTTAAAACTGACAGTTTGAACGCACCTGGGGTTGCAGGCGCATTGAGAATATGGTTGGACGTAGCTCTATGTTAAGGTAAAGAGAATGCGTTGGTAGTGATGAGCACGTCTTGAATGCATGCTATCACATAGACTAGTTCCAAATCACAGTCCGAAAACCCATCGTGTTTCATTGAGTGACCTAGTTTCCGATGGATTTCGATCCAAACTCCAAAATCTTAATGTCTAGAAGTTTAGAAAGAGGGAAAATGCATGGAAAAACTTTTAGATATGCTTCTAAATCTACAATAGAGATTAATCAATATGAAGATATGGTTTTAGCATGATTTAGACAAACTATATAAACAAGCATGAACATAAAAAACATGATCTTGATCCTCCAAATACGTGTAATGTAGTCTATGAAAAATTGGGGGAAAAATATTATAATCATGATTCTAGCATGGACATGACCCTATATAAGGATTTAATTAGTTTTTTCTTGTGAGAACACCTACTTTTGGGTTGATTGAAGATTCTAAGCCAAGAACGGATAAAGAGCACTGAAGCTCCTTAAGTTTTCCTCAGTCCTCTCCTTCCAGCCACCTCGTAACCACATCCAAAACCTTCTCAGTAATGATTTAGGTCGGCCAATGAGTGATTATGGGTGTATTTAAAGGATTAGGACTTTAGGAGTCTAATTGTGACTCAAACTTCCATGGTGCAATTTTGCATTATTTTCTTCCTTATTTTGAGACTTCCAACCCAAATTATAATAGGGTTTTGATGGGAAACAAATTTTCTATCTTGGGTTAGGATTTAGTCACAATTTTGGCCTATTAATCTTTATATTTGAGTTTAATTATCTCAATCTAATTATGGGTAATTAGGGATTCTGAATTTAATAATATTTTCCACTCTTTATTTTTTTTATGTCTGCTCTTAGCCCATTAACACTTTAGAATATTTCTATTTAATTCTTTTACAAATATTTATCTTTTTGTTCATCTTTTATTCTTTTAAAATTTTCTATTTGTTTATTATTGAATAATTTAGGTTGCTACACCCTGTCCCATTTAAAAAGAATTTGATCCTCTAAATTCATATAATGCATGAATTGAACCTAGAGAGGAGAGCTTATTAGCTAACCTAAGAATAATTTGGAATATTTCTTCTTAATAGCATCCTCCAATTTTTATGTTGTCTCTTCTTATTCTTGTATGCTTTATTGGACTTTCACCATTGATATAGCTCTATTTCTAAGTTGATGTAGCTTGCAATCTGGTACCTCGATCGATTTTTCCTCATAGGACAAGTCTTTTCGCAGTACTAAGTCTTCAAGGCAAATCATGTGGGTAGGATCATACATGTACTTTCTTAGCATGGATATATGGAAGACGTTGCACACTTCTGACAATTGTGGAGGTAGTGTCATTCTATATGCCACTACACCAACCCTTTCAAGTATCTTAAAAGGGCTGATGAATCTCGAACTCAAATTTCCTTTAACTCCGAATTGTTGAATTCCATGAGTAGGAGGCACCTTAAAAAAAACATAATCTTCAACTTATAATGTTAGGTCACTTTTTTTCTTATTTGCATAGCTCTTCTATCTAGATTTGGGAACCTTTAATCTTTCTGAATGACCTAGATACATTTTGTTGTGTTTTATACCAGATTTGGCCTAGCCATTGCCTCTTGCTGACTTCTTCCCAACATATAGGTGACTTGAAACTCTTGTCATAGAATGCTTCAAATGGAGCCATCTATATACTTGCCTGTGTTGGGTTCACATTCTAAATAATAAATACAACATGTTTTTTGATGATGAACAATGATGAACAATGTAAACAAATGTGAACAATGTGAATTGAGTTTAATGCATGAGATCTTCATACAAATGACTTGTCACAATAACTTGGTACAATGCTTGATTATATATGTTCATAATATCTCACTAACTATGTTTACTAATGTAGGAGATATACTATGCAAGACATGTGTCAACAACAAGTATGAAAGATCAAGAAAAGTCAAAAGACAGTGTACCTATCGACAGCCATCAAGACCCTATCGACAGATACCAACAGTCAGCAACATACAAGTTCTGGAAAACAAGCCCTATCGACATCAACAAATTCTCCTGTCGACAGAAGCATACAGTCAGAAAGTATACAGTTCTGGAAAACGTGTGCCTGTCGACGGCACCAAGGCACCTGTCGACAGATGCACACAATGAGAGCTTCAACAGAACGTCCAGACTTCTGGAACTTGGCACACTGTTGATCCCTGTCGACAGCAGGTGTGTAACCTGTCGACAGACGTACAGAATCTTCAGAAATGGACAGTTTGAAAGTTACCAAACTTGGTGTTTCCTTCTACTACGTCTCTCCATATGTAAACACCAATATGCAAACATCCTTTTGAAGCAAATCTCGTACACAAGTAGCCTCCAAGCAAAAACCCTAAAGAGTTCTCAAGAGAAGTCTTGTTCTACTGCTCTGCTTCAACCTACCGCCCAGAACCAAGAAGAGAAGTCTCTCCAGCGGAAGGTGAAGCCTGAACGTCGTGGATTCAAGTGTCTCCATCAACTTGTGATCATCAAGACGAAGCTTGAAGACCAGCCAGACGGTTACCAGAAGAGTTTACAAATTTGGATTTGTTCTTCAACTCTCAAACTATTCTCTGTTTCTACTTTTTCATATCTGTATGTGTGTGTTGTGTCAAGCAGTCCTTGTGCTTGATACACGTGTGTGGGTGTTGATCTAATCGTGGTTACACATCAGATAACACGTGTGTGTGAGTTGTAGTTTGTGAACTAGCTCATAAGCAGGTTGTTTTGCGTGTGTGTGTGGCCCGTGGATGTAAGATACACGAGTTGTGTACTCCGAACCACGTAAATCTGCGTGTCTCGTGGTTTGAACGCTTTTACGCTAGATGTTTGGTAGGCACGGCGTCTATACATACGTACTGCAGTTTGCTATCTATCTGTCATCAAGTCACACACATCCACACATAGCTTAAAGTTTAATATTGTTTTGATAATCTGTGTTTTAAAGAAAAGAAGGTGATAAACATTTTTAATCGACAGTAATCTATTCAACCCCCCTTCTAGATTACCATATAGGGAATTCCGCAACCCTTCAATTGGTATCAGAGCTTGGTTTCTCCGATTTACTGCTTTACTTATTTGATCTTACGATCAGGAGATTCACGGTCTAATGGAGTCAGACAAGGGGTATATGGCCGAGGGACACTTAGTGACTAGGCCACCCTTCTTTGATGGCACTGACTATCCGTATTGGAAAAATCGAATGTAGGTGATTCTACGAGCACAAAATTTCGAACTATGGAAAATAGTCAGAAAAGGAGCATACGAATTGCCTCAGGACGAGGATACCTGGACTAAGGACCAGATCGCCAAGGGGACACTCAACTGGAGCACCCTCAACATGATGCAGTGCGCAGTCCACCCAAAGGAGTACTCAAGAGTCTCCACATGCACCTCAGCAAAGGAGATGTGGGACAAGCTCGAGTTGATTTATGAAGGTACGTCTCAGGTAAGAGAATCCAAGGTAAGCATGTTGGTTTCAGAATATGAGATGTTTAAGATGAACAATGATGAAACCATCTCTGACATGTTTGCTAAATTCATGATTCTTATAAACGGTCTGAAAGGTCTTAAAAAGGAATACTCAGAGAGTGATTTGGTGAGGAAGATACTTCGGTCTCTTCCATACTCATGGAACACCAAAGTCACTGTCATTGAGGATTCTAAAGATCTCTCAACAATGAAAGTGGATGAACTAATAGGTTCATTAATGACATATGAACTCAATGTCAAAAGAAAAGAAACTGAAGAGAATCCAAGGAAGTCAATTGCCTTGAAAGCTTCCAAGAAAATCTCTTCAGATTCTAAAAAGAATGCCCAACAGGAAGGTATTGAGTCTGAAACCTCTAGTGATAGTGAGAATGACGAGATGGCCATGCTTACTAGACAATTTAAGAAGTTTCTGAAATTCAAAAGAAGAGGTTCAGGTAACTCGAAACCTTTCCAAAAGGGTACCAACAGATTTGATTCCTCTAACAAGAAATCTGAAGTTGTGTGCTATGAGTGCAAGAAGCAGGGACACATGAGAGGAGAATGCCCCGAGCTCAAGAAGAAGCTGAAAAAGGAGAAGTTCACGTTCAAGAAAGCCAAGGCAATGTTGGCTACTTAGAGCGATGAAGACGAGGACGAAAACAGTCAAGCTACCTCAGGAGATGATGAGATTCAGTGTCTCATGGCAAGGAGTGATGATTCCAACGAGGTAAATTCTTCCTTTGAAACATATTCTATTACTGAATGGGAAGAAGCTTATACTGTTCTATATGAAAAATTCTGTGAATACAAGTCTGAAAATAAAGCACTCAAGAAGAAAGTCAATTCCCTTGTTCATGAGTCGAACAATAATGAAGAAATTGAATCCTTGAATAAGGTAATTGAAATGATGAAGATTGATGAACAAACACATAGTGATGAATTGGATAGCATGAAACTTAAGTTTCAAGAAGTTCAAAAGGAAAGAGATGATCTAATGAACTCCGTTGAAACACTTAAAATTGAGCATGCTAATCTAAAAGAAAGATTGGAACAAGCTGAAAAGGAAATAAAAGGTAAGTCTAAAGATTTATCTAGCTTTGTCAAAAGTAAACAGAATCTGGATGCCATTCTAGGTTCAAATGTGTTTGTTGCAAGACATGGGATTGGGTTTCAAAATTCAAAGCCAAAGGAAATTGGCAAAAATTTGCTAACCGATTTCATTGATTCTAACCCAAGCTCTAGCAAACAAAACCCTTCTAAGAACAAGAAAAATCAACTCAAGGGTAAAAAACAGGAACCTAAAGCTATCAAGTTTGCTCCTAGTCAACGTGAAGAATTTGCCACTAGCCCCAAACAGGGCTATCGACAGGACAAACAACATGCTCCTAAACCAAAATTAACAAGGCAACAAAAGGGTAAGATGCCAATGCATGCTCCCAAGAATGTCAAGCCCACTGTTGTTCATAAACCTTCATCATGCAAAATCTGCAAAAAGGTCGGGCATACTGAAAAACAATGCTGGAACAATCCAAATAAATTGAAATACAAACAAGTTTGGATCCCTAAGCATTTACTGTTTGGCATGAATGATACAACGGCACCCAAAGTAATTTGGGTACCAAAACCTCTTGTCTGATTCACATGTGTAGGAATGCCTGGCAGCCCACAATCAAAACAAATAGTTCCTGGATAGTGGCTGCTCGAGGCATATGATGGGCGACAAAGGAAACTTCTATTTGCTCGTGGAAAAACACGGAGGTCAAGTGATTTTTGGAGGTAACAACAAAGGCCAGATCATCGGCTCAGGTAAGGTTGGTAAGTTTGCCTCTAACTCCATAGACAATGTTTTACTTGTTGATGGCCTTCATCACAACTTGCTTAGCATAAGTCAATTGTGTGATAAGGGTCATAAAATTGTCTTTGAATCCAATTAATGTCAAATTATTGATAAGGAAACAAGAAGTCTGAAATTTTCTGGAAAAAGAATAAACAACATCTACATGGTTGACTTAGATGATCCAGAAAATGATAATTTTGTGTCTTGTAGCAAACAAACAGGACGAGCTTACATTGTGGCATCGTAGGCTTGGTCATGTTATCTATAATGTGTTTTACAAGATCATGAGGCTTAAACTGGTAAGTGGACTTCTTGAAATTCCATTCAATAAAAATGAATTTTTTTGTGATGCATGTGCACAGGGAAAACAAACCCGGAAATCCTTCAAATCAAAAGCACCGGTAAGTACTTCTAAAGCTTATGAACTGTTGCACATGGACCTATTTGGACCTACAAGAACACTAAGTCTCAATGGCAAGCGTTATGGTTTTGTCATTGTAGATGATTTCTCTAGGTTCACTTGGGTGAAATTTCTGACTCACAAGAACGAAGCACTGAATGTCTTTGAATAATTTTTCAATAAAATTGAGCATGGAAATGTCAACAAAATATACTCCATCCGCACTGATCATGGGGGAGAATTTGACAATAACTACTTCTCTGATTTTTGCAGGAACCAAGGTATAGAACACTTGTTTTCCTCCCCAAGAACTCCAGAGCAAAATGGGGTTGTGGAGAGGAAGAATATAACCTTGGTGGAGATGGCTCGCACACTTCTGGTCGAAAATCAACTTGCAAGAACCTTTTGGGCAGAAGCGGTAAACACGTCATGCTACATTCTTAACAGAGCCATGGTAAGACCGGTATTCAAGAAAACTCTCTACAAACTTCTGAAAGGTAAAAAACCCACCATTGGGTACTTTAGAGTTTTTTGTTCAAAAGTATTCATACATACTAATGATAAAAATGATTTGGACAAGTTTGAAGCCAAGAGCGATCAATGTATTTTTCTTGGATATTCAGAACACTCTAGAGCCTATAGGGTGTTTAATCTGAAAACTAGAACAGTGGAAGAAACTCCACATGTTGCATTTGATGAATCTCAAACCAAGCCTAATAGTTCTAATCTTTACAGGTTTGCAGATGAAACTGAAGATACAACACTTGGAGAACTACAAAGAAAACCAAATGCAATCTCTAAAATAAGTCTCAAAACTAAAAGTGGATATCTTCGCAGGTACGATGATGAAGATGACAGACATTTGTTCAGAAATGAAGAAGAAGTACCTGCACAAGATCCACAACAACAAGATCAACCTCAAGTTGAAAGTCCTTCAGCCACCCCTCCTCCAGAACAACCTCCTCAAATGCAAGATCAACCCGGACCTTCAACAGTCACTAATGTGAGGTATTCTAAAGACCATCCACTTGAGAATGTCACAGGTGATATAAATGACTCAGTTCAAACTAGGTCTCAAGTTAATCAAATAGTTGAATAGGATCATTTAGCTTTTGTATCTCAAGTGGAACCTAAAAATGTTGAAGAAGCATTAAAAGAAAACTCATGGATTGATGCTATGCATGAGGAGCTTGGGCAATTTCAACGAAATAATGTCTGGAGTTTAGTTCCTAGAACCCCTGAAATCTCTGTAATTGGGACAAGATGGGTTTTTAGGAACAAACTCAATGAAGAGGGTAAAGTGGTGAGAAACAAGGCTAGATTGGTTGTAAAGGGATATAATCAGGAGTTTGGTGTGGACTTTGAAGAATCCTTTGCACCCGTAGCTAGGCTAGAAGCAGTTAGAATCTTGTTAGCATACGCATGCTCAAACAAGTTTAAATTGTTTCAAATGGATGTCAGAACTGCCATCTTGAATGGCTACATAAAAGAGGAAGTCTATGTCTCTCAACCACCTGGCTTTGAGGATCATGATAAACCAAACCATGTATTTAAATTGCACAAAGCTCTTTATGGTTTGAAACAGGCACCCCGAGCTTGGTACGACAGGCTGAGCACCTATCTGGTAAGCAAAAACTACTCACGAGGTAAGGTAGACCAAACTCTCTTTACAAAGAAAGTTCACAATCACATAATTGTTGTTCAAGTCTATGTGGACAACATTATCTTTGGTTCTACTAATCCTTCACTGTGTGAAGAATTCTCTAAACATATGCACAGTGACTTTGAGATGAGTCTTATGGGGGAGCTTCAATTTTTTCTTGGTTTGCAGGTTAAGCAGTTAGAAGACGGATTCTTCATCAACCAAGAAAAATATGTTAAAGAGCTACTGAAAAAGTTTCAGTTTGAACAAGCTAAACATGCCTCAACACCCATGAGCACAAGCATTAAGCTAGAAAGTGATGAGACAGGTAAATCGGTAGATGCCAAACAATTCCGAGGTATGATTGGCTCACTCCTTTATCTTACTGCAAGTAGACCGGACATACAATTCAGTGTTTGTCTTTGTGCTAGATACCAATCTAGTCCAAAGGAAAGCCATTTAATTGCAGTTAAGAGAATTTTCAGATATCTCTCAGGTACGTATGACTTGGGCCTTTGGTATCCAGCAGGGAGTAGTTTTGAGTTGATTTCTTATTCTGATGCAGACTACGCTGAATGTAAAATTGACAGGAAAAGCACTAGTGGCTATTGCCAAATGCTTGGTGGTTGCATGGTTTCGTGGGCATCCAAGAAGCAACACTCAGTAGCACTCTCCACTGCAGAGGCAGAATATGTTGCTGCAGGGAGTTGTGCGACACAAGTGTTGTGGATAAAGAGTCAACTGTGTGACTATAACATCAATATTGGATGCACACTTATCCTATGTGACAACACTAGTGCAATCAATCTATCAAAGAATCTCATTCAACACTCTAGGACAAAACACATAGAGATTCGTCATCATTTCGTGAGAGATGAGGTAGCCAATAAAACCTTGGAAATTAGCTTCATACCCACTGAAAAACAATTGGCTGACATCTTTACCAAGCCTCTGGCAGAAGATAGATTCACCACATTGAGAAGAGAATTGGGTTTGTGCAAATTGCAATGAAACTTAACACAAATGTTAAGCATATGTCCCTTGTGTGCACTAACTATGAGGTATATCAAATGGTGATGTGTGGAAGAATAAGTTATGCTTGTTTGGAAACTCTCATTATGCGTGAGAAAATATTCTCCGCCAAGTATCCATAGTCATGTGGCATGAAAGGGGCATGTACTCTACATATGGAATTAGTTTCTTTACAATTATGCCCATTCAAAATTCTATTTGAAAATCTGAAAACATTTGATGGTCTGTCTTACTACATGCTTGGTGAGCTTATTTGATTGCTCAAAATGTGCAAATTTGTCTTCATGAACTTGAGTAACTTTGTACAAAATAGCACACATTATGGGGGAGCAAGTTAAGGTTAGATGAATGCTAATGTGAAGGAAATCACTCAATTTTGTCTATCTCAATTCCCTCACAACCTTTGAACAATTTTGTCTTTCATTCCATTCTTAAACTGCCTCTGAATAGGCATCTGTCGACAGCCTACAAGCTCCCTGTCGACAGATCAGGCCAGACAGAACTCTATTTCTGCACACTGTCTACATCTGTCGACAGGTCCACTTTCCTCTGTCGACAGATATGCATAGTCTCTGCCTCCCAGAACCCTTAATCTTCTGTCTGTGTGATCTTGTCGACAGGCCCTTTCTCTCTGTCGACAGACACACTGAAAGTTGGAACTTCAAGCCCATTTCTTCACATATTAGTGAGCAACTTCATGTTTAACATATAAGGTGTCTATAAGGTGTTAATGCATGTTTGACCACACCATGTACAAATGATATTTAAGCTATTCCTTATACCACTATGATTTTCACATACTACTCATGTTTGGGTTTAGGTTCTATCATTCTGAAAACATTTCACAACTCTCAAGGATATTCACCTCACTCCTCTAAATAATTACTTTGTAGGCAAACATAGTTCTCAATTTACTTGATCAGTCTATTGGTCATGGAACTGTATGTCTAATATTGATAGCTAATCATATAAACTACTTGATCTTGAGCTTTTAAAGCAATACTTGGAGAACAACTACCTATTTCTGAAAAATCATATTCACATAAGAAAAATAAAAATCAACTTCAAATTGGGATAAATATAGAGCAATGTTGTGTTTTGCTGAGTAACCGGGGTGATGGGCATCACAAATGTCTGCCCTCGCGTCATAAGGCTCACTCATCAACTCTGTACAACGGTATGCTAGACACTTCCACTGAGTAACTGGGGGTATGGGCACTTGTAATGTCTGTCCTCACGTCAAAAGGGGTGAAGTACTCTTAAGTACCACTTTTTCCCATTGTCTTTCTGAATTACAAATAAAAATGAAATAGTGTGAAGCCTCCACTGAGTCTTAAATCCCAAGGTAATTGGTTTTATGATTGTCTTGACATATACATATTCATTTCATGCATCATTTGCCTATCAAAAAATGGGTATTGTGTTGTCTTACACTGTGTTTATACAACGAAGGGTGAGAGTGCATTGTTCTTCATTTTAGTAGGTGTTTTCTTAATGCTCTAACTTAAAATTCCTTGCGTATTATGTTTAAACCATAAGGGAAAATGAAACGGCTTTTCATATCCATGCATATGGCAGGTTACAATGTGTGTTAACCTTTTATACACCTTCCATAAACCACTGCTCAGATATTCCAATTCAGAAAATGCCAAAAACATAAAAAATTCAATTTTCTGTCTGTCCCTATCGACAGGCACCAGGGCTCCTGTCGACAGCCAGCGGAAATTATTTTTGGAAGCCCAAACGGGGGCCAGTCTAGGGCGGATTTGGTGGGACCCGACCTTTCAAACTCTTGCCACCTTTCTATATAAGGTCCCCACGCCCCCTTCCATCCTTTTCCACTTCCAAAAACACTCCTTTCTCTCCCTCTCTACAAAATCTCCTTCTCCAGGGCCACAGAAGCGAACCCTACCTCCTCTGCCATCTCTACCTCCCTTCGTCTCCTTCCTCTCTCCCGTCTCCCTCTACATCAAGCTTTCACCTTTGATGGCTCCGTCGGCCAAGAAGCTGGCATCCCGTCGTCGTCCTCGGTCTCCCGAAGCCGGCCAGGGCTCCAGGGCAACCGCCGAGCGTCGGACGAAGCACCGAGAAGATCGTTTTCCGGAGCTCATCATCCCGCCTACTCTTCGTCTTCTCGATGCCCATGGTACCTTCACGAAGCTCGTGCAACCCCGCTACATCGACTTCGTCTCGTTGGAGGATATGTTTCCCGAACTACAGCCTCTCTTTCATGTCCAGGTTTAAGCTCCCTTTTGCTCAGATCACAAGTTGTACTCCCCAATCGTTGTGACCCAATTCTACAACAACCTCCGCTTGTCCAACAACGGTGAGTTATACTCAAAGGTGAAACAAACTCCTTTCTTCATAACTCCAAACCTCTTCTCCACCGCCTTGCAAATCCCCAACACCGGGATAGACATCAAGTCCCATCATCCAACCCCTGAAGAGTATCACACACTCATTACTCTGCAGCCTTATGATCCTACTGATCGTCAGCAACTAAATGCCAACTCATTCCCTCCCCTTCATCGTCTCATCCATCACATCTTCACCACTCTCATAGTTCCCAAAGATGGTAGCCGAGAACTTGTGACCTCCCTTCACAAGTCTCTACTTCATCAATTCCTACTAGTTGAACCCATCAACCTCCCTCTCCTCATGGTCTCTATTCTTCGCCTATGCATTAGCAGTGCAAAGAGATCTATGCCCTATGCATGCCAACTCACTTCTCTCTTCCTATTCATTGGCATTCAAATCCCAAAGGAGGAGATGACTGCACTCAAATCTCGTAGCTCCTATGACCTCACTGCTGCACAAAGGATGGGCTATGAGATGGTAGATGGCATCGTCACTAGAGACCTCAAAGGTAAAGGGGCAGCTGTTGATGATGGCGATGATGAAGAAGATGAAGATGACGGTGGTGCTGAAGATGAAGACTCCCAATCTGAGCCACTAGATGCTTCGGGAGATGCTAATGCTGATGTTGCTGAGCTCTCAATTCGGGATTTACTTGCTCAACTCCAGATCCAAATGGCAACAGGCTTTGAGAGACTCAATGCCAGAATGGACACACTTGACACCCGCCTGGATAGCATTGCTACTGCGCGTCGGGCTCCTACACCGCCAGCTGATGATGATGCTTAGTTAGCTTAGGTGTCTAGGATAGCGTCAAGTCCTGTTATCTAGTTAACCTGCGTCTTCTTATGCTTTCAGTCATGTTGCTCTTAGATGATTGTCAAGCAATGTCTTTCCCTTCTCTGTTTTTCCCATTAGCATGTCATGTAATATGTATGACTCATGAAATATCAATGCAACTCCTTGTTCTTTGTCTAATACATGTGTATATGGTGTATGCTTTTGGATGTTGTCAAAAGGGGGAGAAACTCAATTGTACGCTAATTGATTAATTTTGTCATCATCAAAAAGGGGGAGAATGTTGGGTTCACATTCTAAATAATAAATACAACATGTTTTTTGATGATGAACAATGTAAACAAATGTGAACAATGTGAATTGAGTTTAATGCATGAGATCTTCATACAAATGACTTGTCACAATAACTTGGTACAATGCTTGATTATATATGTTCATAATATCTCACTAACTATGTTTACTAATATAGGAGATATACTATGCAAGACATGTGCCAACAACAAGTATGAAAGATCAAGAAAAGTCAAAAGACAGTGTACCTGTCGACAGCCATCAAGACCCTGTCGACAGATACCAACAGTCAGCAACATACAAGTTCTGGAAAACAAGCCCTGTCGACAGTAACAAATTCTCTTGTCGACAGAAGCATACAGTCAGAAAGCATACAGTTCTGGAAAACGTGTGCCTGTCGACAGCACCAAGGCACCTGTCGACATATGCACATAGTGAGAGCTTCAACAGAACGTCTAGACTTCTGGAACTTGGCACACTGTTGATCCTTGTCGACAGCAGGTGTGTGACCTGTCGACAGACGTACAAAATCTTCAGAAATAGACAGTTTGAAAGTTACCAAACTTGGTGTTTCCTTCTACTACGTCTCTCCATATGTAAACACCAATATATAAACATCCTTTTGAAGCAAATCTCGTACACAAGCAGCCTCCAAGCAAAAACCCTAAAGAGTTCTCAAGAGAAGTCTTGTTCTGCTGCTCTGCTTCAACCTACCGCCCAGAACCAAGAAGAGAAGTCTCTCCAGCGGAAGGTGAAGCCTGAACGTCGTAGATTCAAGTGTCTCCATCAACTTGTGATCATCAAGACGAAGCTTGAAGACCAGCCAGACGTTTACCAGAAGAGTTTACAAATTTGGATTTGTTCTTCAACTCTCAAACTCTTCTCTGTTACTACTTTTTCATATCTGTATGTGTGTGTTGTGTCAAGCAGTCCTTGTGCTTGATACACGTGTGTGGGTGTTGATCTGATCGTGGTTGCACATCAGATAACACGTGTGTGTGAGTTGTAGTTTGTGAACTAGCTCATAAGCAGGTTGTTTTGCGTGTGTGTGTGGCCCGTGGATGTAAGATACACGAGTTGTGTACTCCGAACCACGTAAATCTGTGTGTCTCGTGGTTTGAACGCTTTTACGCTAGATGTTTGGTAGGCACGACATCTATACACACATACTGCAGTTTGCTATCTATCTGTCATCATGTCACACACATCCACACATAGCTTAGAGTTTAATATTATTTTGATAATATGTGTTTTAAAGAAAAGAAGGTGATAAACATTTTTAATCGGTAGTAATCTATTCAACCCCGCTTCTAGATTACCATATAGGGAATTCCACAACCCTTCAACCTGATAGCTATTTTTGCATGCAATTTCAATAAGTGGTAAATATTAATTTTAGTAGCCTTCAAAATCAATTATATAAGCCTTTAGCTTGTTTTCTATAAAGTAATTAGTCCTCTCCATCTTACCATATGTTTGTACATGAAAAGTAGTGCTAAAATTTAGCTTGGTTCCCAATGCAGATTATAATCCTTTATAGAAATGTGAGATAAATCTAGGATCATGCTTTGAGCCATGCAGTCTCACCACTTCCTTGATATATAGTGTGGCTAGCACATCCATGGTCCACTTGCTCTTGATAGGAAGGGAGTGTAGAAACTTTGTTAAACGATCTACTATTAGCGATAGAGTATCGAGTCAACCTTAGGCCCTAGACAAACCCATTATAAAGTCCATGCCAATACTTTTCCACTTTCATTCTGGTATCTCTAGGGGCCTTAGCATGTTTACCGGTCTAAGATTCTTTGTCTTAACTTGTTGACAACTTCAACAGTGTACCAAAAATTTTGCCACCTCTCTTTTCATGTTCGGCCACTAATACGTTGTTTTCATGCCTTCATACATCATAGTAGCTCTCGGATAGATATTACACCTGGCTTTGTGTCCTTATTCTATTACCTTCTTCTTGATATCAACATGGTTAGGTACACATATTCTTCCTTGAAACAACAACCTCCATCATCAGCTAAAGCATAATTATGTCTCTGGTCCAAACTCCCTTTGACCACAACTAAGAACAAATCATTTTCTTTTTGTTCCTTGATCCCAATGAACAAATTGAATTGTATCTTGATGTTGGCAATTATAACATGCTCATCTTTTTCTTCTGCATTCAAGTCCAAACTTGCAAATTGTGTTAATAAATTCCATTCACCAAACATTGGACTAGATAGGAATGCCATACATTTTCTACTAAGTGCATCTGCCATAACTTGCCTTTATAATGGTGATACTAAGTGGAGAAATCAAAATTCTTCAAGTATTCTAACCATCATCTTTTCCTTCTTGAAGAATAGGTATCTTAAACTCTTGTGATTAGAGTACATAGTGAACAATTTTCCATAAAAGGTGATGCATCCATATCTTTAATGCAAAGAGCAAAGACTACGACATCCAACTCTAGGTCATGAATAGGGTAGTTGACCTTGTGAATGTTCAGTTGTCTAGATGCATAGGCAACAACTTTACCTTGTTGCATTAGCACCAGCCTACCCAATTTCAGAGGCATCAATGTATACTACAAATCCTCCCCCTTCAATGGGAAGGGCAAGGGCAGGGGTACTAGTCAGGCACTTCTTTAGAGTCAGGAAGCTCTTTTAACAATCTTTAGTCCATGAGTAACGATTCTCTTTTCTAGTGAATCTAATTAATGGTACAGAGACCTGACAAAAATCCTTAATAAATCTTCTATAATATCTTGCATGTCCCAAGAAGCTTCTAATGTCATTCACATTGGTAGTTCTCTCCCAATTTACTGTGATTTCTACCTTTGAGGGATTGACAGTTATATCGTCCTTAAAAACCACGTCACAAAAAGACACTTCTTGAAGCCAAAATTCACACTTACTAAGCTTAGCATACAACTTGTTATTTCGCAAGATTTGAGAAGCTATTTTCAAATGTTCTTCGTTTTCCTCCTTGGTCTTAGAGTATATCAATAGGTCATTAATGAACACCACCATAAACTTGTCAAGATACAACTTATACACATTGTTCATTAATCGCATAAAAGCAGTATGAGCAATAGTTAAATCAAAAGACATAATAATAAATTCAAAGTGCTCATGCCTACTCCTAAAGGTTGTCTTGTAAATGGCTTCCTCTTTAATCTTCAATTGATGATAACTTGACCTGAGATCAATTTTAAAAAATATCAGGCTCTAGAAATCTAATCAAATAGCTTATCAATTCTCGGCATTATATATTTGTTCTTGATTGTCAGTTGGTTCAATTGCCTATAATGAATGCATAACCTCATTGACCCGTCCTTCTTCTTAACAAATAAAATAGGTGCTCCCCAAGATGACGTACTTGATCAGATAAAGTCCTTCTCTAATTGTTCTATTAGTTGTTCCTTCAACTCCTTTAACTCTGCAAGAGACATTATATAGGGAGCTTTAGATACAGGGGTTGCTCTAAGGACTAGATCTATAATGAAATTGACCACTAAGTGGTCAGCGTAACGAGCTAGTCTAGAAAACTGGGCCTCATACTCTGCCATAGCCAGGTTCATTTATTTTAAAATGGTAAATTCTGCAACTTTCTTTTCTTGAACTCTTTAAAACAAATATTTATCATTGAAGTGTTCTTTGAACTCTTCCCATGTAAACTATGCATCGAGTTGAGTAGCTTCCACCGACTCCCACCATGCCCAGGCATCCCTTTCTAGCTAAAAAGTTGTTAAAAGAACTTTGTCTCCATTAGCATACTACATGACTCAGAATATTCACTCAATCTTCTTAATATAGTGTTCAACCTCATCTAGGTTAGTGGAGGAACTAAACCTTGGTGGGTTCATCGATCGTCGTTTTTTAATTGTTCTAATTATAGCTACTGTAAGAGCATGATGCATGTTTTCCTTCGAGCTCAAGAGCATGAAGTTTGGAGAGTTGTTGAAAAAGGCCCAATGTGTCATGCATCCAACGAGTTCTCAAGAAATTCAATGTGCAGTTCAGCTAAAGAGATATGAGACAAGTTAAAGTTGATTTATGAAGGTACATCAGAAGTGAAAGAGACTAAGGTAAATATTCTAGTTCACTGGTTCACTAGTATGAGCTCTTCAAATGAAGCCAAAAGAAACAATTTTTTAGATGTTTGTAAGGCTAATTGAAATAACCATTGGTTTGATGGGGTTTGATAAGAGTTATAAAAATGTAGAACTTGTTAGAAAAGGACTTAGATCTCTCCCACCTAAATGGCAAACTAAGGCTACAACCATAGAAGATTATAAGAATTTGTCAACACTTAAGTATGGAAGAATTAATTGGATTGCATATGACTATGAGCTGAACGTGAAAATAAATGATGTGGAGGATAAGAAGCAGAGGGTATTGCATTGAAAGCAAGTCAGCCTACCAAAACAAGTAGTGATGAAGAAGATACCGATGTTGATAAAGATGCAGATGAATTAGCAATGTTCACTAGACAATGAGGATGTTCATCAAAAAGAAGAAGAGATATCTAGGAACTTCCAAAAAAGCATTTGGAAAACCTATTGGAGCAAAGGGTAAGACAAAGGATGAGATTAGTAAGAAAGAAGAAGTACTTTGATATGAATGCAAAAGACCATGGCACATATATTCCTGGAATTTTGATCAAGAAGTTGAAGAAACAAAAATTTAGGAAAGACAAAGCAATGATTGGCACCTGAAGTGATGAGGATGAAGACTAATTCTCAAAGGATCTAGAAGAGCTGATGGACACATGTACTTAATTGCACATGAAGATGAGACAAGTAAGATAATTGGTGGAACTGAAACCTTTACTTCAGAACAATGGAAATTAGTTTATCCATCTTTGTATAAGAAATTTAGAAAGGTGAGAACTGAGAACAAAGTTTAGAAAAAGATTGAATACATACTATATAATGATAAATCATGCAATTCTGGTCATGAAAACAAGAGTGTGATGATTTAAAAAATGTGAATGAATCATCATATGCTAAGATTTCCTGTATGAACTGGAAATGGAGAATACATTGGAAGATCAAGCTACACTTCAAAAAAATCTAGTGCATGTGAAGAAGTGACTAATCAATTAAAGATGGAAAATGAACAACTGACATCTAAAATTGCCATTCTTGAGAAAACTTTAGTGAAATCTAAAATGTTATAATGTCAATGCACAAGGAGATAGGTGATTTGAATGCTATAGTTTTCAAATTTGTTAAGGGCAAGCAAAATCTAGAAAATGTGCTAAGAATGAAAGTCAATTTAAAAAGAAGAATTGGGTTACACCCTAAGAATAAAAAACAATTTGATTCGAAAATGAAAACATCATTTGTACATTCATCTTATAACTCAAGCATAACATGCCAATATCTTAAGAGAGACAAGTATGATGCAAGGAATAGTTTTATGAGGAAAACACCATATGTTGCAAACAAATACTTCCAAAAATAGAATAATTGAGCATGTTCTTTTAGTTAAAGTTTTGAAATATAATTTGCTTAGCATAAGTCAATTGTTGACAATTGTTATAAAATTGTATTTGATGATTCTCAGTGCATAGTTCTTACGAAAAATTCAAACAAAATAAAATTCATAGGCCACAAAAATAAGAATGTAGATTCCATTGATTTGAATGATATATCCTCCAAAAATATGTGTTTAACTGCAAATAAAGCTGAAAATGCCTTGTTTTGGCATTGTTGATTAGGTCATACTAGCTTTGGGGTAATATCTAAATTATCAAGATATGATTTGATTTTGGGATTGACTAAAATAAAATATTGAACTAACAAAGTTTGTGAGGCTTGTGCCGAAGGCAAAAACCTATGCCTCTTTCAAAAATAAAAATATTGTGTCATCATTACGACCATTAGAGTTACTGCATTTGGATTTACTTGGTCCAAAAAGAACATCAAGTCTTTGTGGTAGGTTACATGGATTGGTAATAGCTAATGACTTTTATGATATATATGGTTGATGTTTTTAGCTAATACAAATAATGTCTTGATAGAGTTTGATGTATTTTGTAGGAAGATACAAAATGACAAAGGACATTTCATCGCAATAATTAAAAGTGACCATGGTAGATAATTTAAAAATCTAGATTTCAATAAATCTTGTGATGAATAGAGATATGTCAACAATGTCTTAGCACCTAGAACCCCTAAACAAAATGGAGTTGTGGAGCACAGGAACAAAACGCTGGTGGAAATGGCACATAGGATGCTCAGTGAAAATGGATTACCAAGATATTTTTGAGCTGGAGTAGTGAGCACAGTATGGTACATTGTAAATTGAGCCATGTAAGGCCAATTATTAAAAAGACTCTCTAGAGTTGTACTGATAAGAAACACAATATCTCTTACTTTAAACATGTGGATGTACTTATTTCATTTTGAACAATGGTAAAGATAATTTGGAAATTTTGATGAGAAAAGTGATAAAGGTATTTTTTTAGTTATTCTTTAAATTCAAGAGCATACCGAGTTTTTAATAATAGAACTCTGGATATGGAAGAAAGCCCTGATGAATCTAATCCAAAATTGACAATTTCAAATGATTTTGATTTGGATGTAGAAACTATTCCAAAAAAAACAAGGAGAGTGTCAAGATGATGATTTCGAAGACAAACATGATCACACTAACAATGTTGAAAATTCAGAAGCTCCAAAATTGAAAAAAATACAAAAACAACTACAAGACGCAATGATCTGCCAAGGAGCTAGAATTTCTTGAAGGATCATCAAATGGAAAATGTCATTGGTAATGTTGAGGATGGCATGAGGACTAGATCCTTATTAAGATAAGTTGTAGATCAGATTATATAGCCTTAATTTCTCAAACTAAGCCTCAAAATATTGAAGAAGCTTTAAATGATCATTTTTGGGTTTTGGCTATACAGAAAGAGTTACACCAATTTGAAAGAAATAAGGTGTGAACTCTTGTGTCACGTTCTAAGGGCCATCTTGTTATTGGAACCAAAAGGGTTTTCAGAAATAAACTTCATGAAAAGGGATTAGTAGTTAGAAATAATGCCTAGCTTGTATCCAAGAGGTATAGCCAAGAAATGGGCATTGATTTTGATGATTCTTTTACACCAATTGCTAGACTTGAAGTAGTTAGGATTCTTTTATCATATGTTTCTTCTATGAATTTTAAATTGTTTCAAATGGATGTTAAAAGTGTATTTCTAAACGATTTTATGAAGAAAGATGTTTTTGTAGAATAGCCTGTAGGAATTGAAGGTGTAGAGCATCCTCAACATGTGAACAAATTGCAAAAGGCTCTACACGGATTGAAATAAGCACCTAGGTCTTAGTGTGAAAGAATAATTACATTTCTGATAGAAAAGAATTTCAAAAGACATATGATTGATCAAATTTTATTCACAAAAACTTCAGCAAAAGATATATTAGTAGTTCAAGTGTATATTGATGATATAATTTTTGGAGCTACTAATAACATTGTGTGTAATGATTTTGTAAAGATCATGCAAAAAGAATTTGGAATTAGCATGATAGGTGAGTTCAATTTCTTTTTAGGACTCCAAGTGAAGCAATTAAAGGATGGAATTTTCGTAAACTAGAGCACGTACATGAAGGAGTTGATTAAGAAATATGGATTTGAAAATGCAAAGCACATCTCAACTCCAATGGCCATTTCAGTAAAGCTAGATAGTGATGACAAAGGTAAATATATGAACCCAACTCTATATAGAGGCATGATAGGATCTTTGCTATCTGTTACTATATGTAGATTAGACATTCAATTTTTTGTTTATTTTTACGCTAGATTTTATTAGTCATGTCCAAAAGAGTCTCATATGTTAGCTGTGAAACAAATTTTCAGATATTTGTTAGCATAATTGACTTGGGATTATGGTTTCCCATTGGATGTTCATTTAATTTAATTACTTCAACCGATGTAGATTACCCTGGATGTAAAATTCATCGCAAAAGTGTCAGCGAAATGTGTCAATTTCTTGGAGGTTGTTTGGTTTCATGAGCTTCTAAGAAACAACATTTCGTGGCATTATCATTAGTTGAGATTGAATATGTAGCTGTCGGAAGTTGTGAAGGCCAAGTACTTTCGATCAAACATCATTTGCTTGACTTTAATGTTACAATAAAATATTCTTTATCATAATATAAGTGAAATAAATCTATCAAAAAATTCTATCCAACATCCTAGAACAAAGTATATAGAGATTAGACATCATTTCTTGAGAGATCATGTAGATAAGGAAAACTTTGCACTGAAATTCATTGACATAAATAATCAACTTGTAGATATTTTTATAAAACCATTAAATGAAGAAAGATTTTCCACACTTAGAAGGGAGCTTAGTCTATCTAAGGGATAAAAATCATGAGTGATAGGTCATGGATGTGAGGGCATACATATCATAGTTGTTGGAAAATTTTAAACTGGCTTGAAAATAAAAAATTATTGCATGCTTGCTTATATATATGATATAATAAACCAAATTCCTTGAAAATTTCTACAGCTACTTACTCCTTGTTAAGTAAGTGTAAATGAAGTAGGGTTAGAAGTGCTTAAATAAAACATGGATGGGGAATTTATTGTGAATGGAGAAATATGATATGCCATCAATTTTATTTCTTTATATTTCATTGCAAATCTAAAACCATTAGAAATTGTTTTCCAAACCACTAAAAAATTAAATGTTGTCGGTCAACCAATTCCTTTAGATCAGTCAACCATTAAGTCTTGCATATTTTCATACTAAAAATGCTCAAAATCCTTGATCTATGGCATTTCATGTAGTGTTGTGATCATCTAAATTCAAGTTTAATGGTTTTAGTGTGATGTTTGGGCTAATGTGTGTCTATTGGGCCTTGGTTGAGGCTTTAGTGTGTTGTGTGACTGTTGTGAGCCAGAGGTTTAGGCCCAAATAGCCCACTGGTTTTCTGTTTGAGAACGCGACGGGGGTGGGCGATGAGTTCTTAACCCGACCATCCCCTACGTCACAATCTCATTGCCACCTTTTTCGAGACTTTGTCTACTTGTGCGACACATGGCATATGTGGGGCCGCAGTGTGGCACTATCTTTGTGAATGTGGCCTCCGGGTACGTCGCGTTATTAACACGATGGTCCCCCTAATGCGTTTTGGTTTCTGATGAGTTTAAGTGGTGTTTGTCGGCCAAATAGAGCAGAAGGCTCTGCTCCACCGAGGAGTGGTCTCCGAGAGGTGGCTTGACTATTTCAACTTGGTGGAGGTTTGTTTGGTGCGATGTCCACGCGAGGAGGGCGTCCGAAGCATGGAAACACCATCGGTGCATTGTTCTTAGCATTCTTCACATTGGTAGGGAATCTTTCTCATTTATTTACATTGTTTGATTGGTTTTAAAGCTTGTAAAGCATGGTTTGTTGTATGTATGCGATTTCTAGATGAGTAAGTCAATGTGTAGAGGTTTGAGTTGATTGGTAATGGAGGTTTCTTATGATTTATGGTTGAGAATTGAGGGTTTGACGTTCTGTTTGAGAACGAGATGGGTCAGGATGTCGTGTTCATGTCACAGCATCCCACCCTGACACATTCTCATTGTGAACGAGGCATATCAGGTTGTCGCGTTCATATCACGGTTTACAAGGTAGGTGCATTCTTTAAGCCATTTATAGTGCCGTTGTCTTTTTAACACGATAGCCAATCTTGACGCTTATGCTTCTCGAAGGGTGTTGCTTAGTGCTTAGCAATGGGGGTTTTGTGTGGGCCCGATTTCAATTACTTGATGTTGGTTTAAGGTGTTTAAGGTGTGCTAATGTGTGTTAGTCATGAATTGATGGTAATAGAATTGTTTAATTGTTAGTTAGAAGTTATTGCATATTATGTGGGTTATTCCCACGTAAGTAAGAGGAGTATGGTTTATGAGTACTCGGTCTAAAGATTCTGTGTGTGAGAGAGGTGATTCAGTAAATAGTAATGATTAGTTGTGACTTGTTGTGTGGTTTTCCGAGTTCAGTGGTCTGACGCTTAATCCGAAATACCTCTTCAGTTGGGTACCTCAAGTTCTTTGTGAGCAAGGCACGTTGTGCTCGGGTTTGTCCCGATACTGTGTGTACCATAGAGGTCTGTGTGGTCTTCTTGGACACCCTCACTCATTTGTCAAGTAGCTTGTCTGACTGAAGAAAAGATGACTATGTTGGGGCAATGACTTGTGGTATGAGTTCTTGTTCTGTTCGATCGCTCGTATCGCACTTGTGGTTGGGGGAAGGACACCAGTAGATGTACTGGTCCCCTAGTAGGCATGTGTTGCCAAAGCCTCACTCTAAGGGCCCCAAAACCCTTAGAGGTGTGTCAGGCATGGGTCTACAGAGTGTTTGTCTATATGTGGTGTTGGTTGGTCTCCACAGTTTATTTGTACTTGTAGAGGTGGAGCCGTATTTGGACCTTTCATCCGTGGTTGCAAGGTTAAGAGGTGTTTCCTATGTAGGTTTTTCCGAGTCGGATGCTGGCATCATGAACCAATAATCATGACCCATGTGGTAGCATCACTCCTTCCGACTCTACGTACGGTTTACTCCATAGTGAGTGTGGTACAGTTTGGCTTAGTACTCCTCAGTTGTACTATTAGTCTAGCGTTTTATGCAACGTTCTTATTGGGGTTTATTTTTCAGTGCTTATTATTGACACGCTAAATTTGACACCATTGTGAGCATATTTCATGGACACCATAATGCCACAAATGGCCTCCAATTTGCCTTTTGAGAGTGTTTTTCCCCATCATTTTGGGTCTTCCTCATTTCCTAGTGCTTCCCCTTATTTTCCTACCTTGCTGGAGGTTTGGGCAAAAATGTTAAATCACGACGTATATAGTGGTCGTGTTTCACATCGACTGATGTAGAAGAAATAAAATGCGTCGGGTCAAACCTTCGCGATTCACATCGATTGCTGAACATTCTTGAACGTGTCAGGTATGTACGTCGCGATTTTGAACTTCCATATTTCCCAGCAATTTTCTTATTTCATATAGCATCGTGGCCGTTTGGATCCGTGCTTAATGGTTATGGTGTGGTGCTCATGGCCATTGTGTGGTCATTGAGCCTTGGTTGAGGTTTTCGTGCCTTGTGTGGGTGTTGTGGGCTGGAAATCCAGACCCATATACCCCCTGGGTTTTCTGGTGAAGAAGGCGACAGAGTGTAGCACCCAGAAAATTTAAATAATTAAAAGTTAAGGAAAATAGAAAATAAATAAAAATGTTGAATAGAAATAAAATAAAAGTCATAATTAAAATCCCCACATGTGGAATTAACCATTTAAAATATATTGGGTTAAGTCAACTCTAAATGAGCCAAGGATTAAAACCCAATAGCAATAAACCCCACAAATTCGTAACCATAAATATGTAGAAATAGGAAAGGGCAAATTAGGGTTAAATCATGGGTGATTAGCCATGGATGGCAATCAAAATCGTGCCTAGCCATGATGGGAAGTTCCTAATGGCATTTCTACTTCAACTTGGAGGAGAATTCCCAAAGCAAGGAAGGGGCCAAGGCAAAACTGCCGCCCTCTTTCCTAGTCTTGTTAGGACTTAAAATTAAACCCTAATCATATAAATAATCATCCTAAAACTAGTTGGGAAGATTTACCATCGATTTGGGGTCGTGTGGAGGTGAGTTAGGGCACCAGAGGAGGAGGAGAACGGCCAAGAATCAGTGCTTCTTCCCCAACCATCCTCTGCTGCGACCTGTGCATTAACCTTACTTAGAACTTCACAAAGGTAGGTGATCTTAGGCGTAAGCTAAATGTTGCGCATACCAATGGATAGAGCATCGAGTCTAGTTTCATTTGCATGTACTTTTCCTAATTTTTGTGGAGTATGTGAGTCGTATTAAACATTTTCCAAGAGTCGCACAGACTTAAGGCTTTATGTGTTCTTCATGTGTTTCACGCAAACCAAAGCCAAATTGGGTCAAACCAAAATGGTAGTTTTCTTCTTCTTGATGTCCTCGACACTTTTCATGTTCAAAGGTTTGGCTAAAAACCTCTGTATGTCAGGTTATAAGTCTATCATGAAGAATTGTCACGTTTTTCTAGTTTTCGGGCAAGATCCAAGAACGCGACGACTCCAGACGTCGCGATTCTTGTTGCATGAATGTACGATCAGTTAGAGGTGACAGATCATTCTGTCGCATTTAGATGTCTTACCAGTCAACCCCAGTGCATGAAACTGTGTGCTGCATGGGTTTCAATGTTGTCTTAAACACGACATCATAGGGCGTCGCGATTTGACCTGTTTTCCCGCCCAAGAATTTCTGTCTATTTTATATTCAGATTTTTGAACCATCTCTTGAACATGATGTGTTGAACCATCGTGATTCAGAGTATGGCGATGTGAACGTGACGGGGAGAACCGTCGCGATTTTGTTTGGACAGTCGATCCAACATCGATTCCTGCCCATGAAGGCAACGATTTGCTCCATCGCGATTTGAACATGACGGGTAGGTTTGTCACGATTTAGATACTTGTTATAGAACTGTGTTTTGTCTGCGTACGACCCTTTGAAGTGCGATGACTGTGTCTGTCGTGATTTCAAGTCCAACTCGAGATTGTTTTAATGACCTGTTCAGTCTACCATATGCATGCCTTATTGTCATATCATGTATTATAGTTGTGCACTGGCTTAAAAGTAATCAACCTACATGAAAACTATAAGAATATGAACTTCTATTCTAAGTGTTATTGATTGATTGATTTCATCTACCATGTGGTCATGTGATTGATATATGCTATGTCCATATTCTGACTTGTCCATAATTGAAATGTGATATATGTTAAAAGTACAACAACCATGTGATAGATTGAATTGCATACATGTCATGCATGATTGTTATAAGCTTTTGGTCTTGTTTTAAATCGATGGATTTTGGATTGAGACACGCTCTACACGTCACATTACACTTATATGCAGCCCTTTCTTGGGGGATTGGAAACTCATGTCTGGTCATTCCGTATCGGCAGTCTAGTGACCTTTCTCTTAAGACCACCTTAAATCTTCGTACTCTGTGGATTCCCTCATGGAGACCGAGTTGGTTGTACCAATGAAGCACCCGGAGAATAGATTGCACTTCTATTCTTATCTACTTCTCGTGAGAGTGATTTGATAACATTGAAACTAATCCATTAAATGTAAAGATTGAACTAATGAGCTTAAGCTGTTATGCTGCTGAAATTAATCTGGATCATGTCCCCTTGCCTTGTTCTCTATCATCATTGACATGATCTTTAGTTCATAAATGTCCATTGCTTTGAAAATCATGTTAGCCATAAATGAATGAATGGAATTACCAGAAATTATTGGAACTTCGGTTCACAACTATGCCTATGCAAATAGGGTCCATTCTGGTCCTAGGAGGAGCACCCAAAATACTTATAAATTGTGAGAGTATATGATCCATTATGGTGTCTGGCAATCACCTAATTGAATGCAAGATTGATCTGGGTAATTTCCACACTATTATTGAATGATTAGTTTGTTGATTGATTGAACTGTTATATGTGAAATGACCAAATCTATTGTATATGTCATCGTTAATGAACCCTACATGTCATTGTCCATTGGAATTCTACGGAATTCAACATAAGATATCTTTTGTTTTTAATTAAAAAGAGGTCATAGGGTCAGCGAAACCAGCTACGTGCACTACTCCCCAGAGGGGATTAGTGTTATCACTCCTCTGGTGGGATCACCTATGCCTGATATATTTATAATGAAAAAACATAAGTACAAGACCACCGGGTCATACCCCTACCAAAAAACCCATACATCAAGTGATAAAAAATCAAAACCAACCCCAACCTCAAAACCAGAAAATAAACTTAGGGCCTTTCCTAAAGTTAGGCAAGCCAGTCTTATCCAATACAAGAGCACCTCTAGTAAAATGTGGAAGATCTGAAACATTAAGGAACACTTGATTCTTCCTGGATAGACAAGCATGAGAGGCTAAAGAATCCACAACCAGATTCCCTTCTTTGTAAATATGGGACACTTGACAGTTCAAATCTTCAATCAACTTCATCATGTTATGCCACCAAGGTAAGATGGACCAGGAAGGAGGAGCCTTGCGCTAGATAGAAACCACCAGAACTGTAGAATTAGTAAGGACAATAGATAAGATAACATTATTCTCCTTAGCCAAAGGCAACCCATCATGGAGAGCCCTGGTTTCAGCATTGTTATTATTACCTGTACCATAGAAAACCGCAAAACTCATTCTAAACTTTCCCCTTTCATCTCTAATACTTCCTCCACCACCACCAGGGCCTGGATTGCCCCTAGAAGCCCCATCAACGTTAAGACAAAAATGTGTGGAAGGCGGACACCAACGCACCAAGATGGGTTGCTTGAGCTTGACAGTGGGTTTGACATTATAAGAGAGTAAGATGTGTGCATGAGTTTGAGAAATTTACCTCTTAAAAACAATTTTACCAAGGGCATAATTGAGAGAAATATTATGTTGCTGATCATACGATGCTTAGTGAATGGAATACCCTCAAAATATTTACTACATCTAGCCTTCCAAATCTCCCACATCATCAAGATGAATTCATAAAAACCAACGAATTGGAATGCTGAATTCAGGGAATAGGCGGATAAAAAACTCCAACACCTGATTGTAATCTGGTTACTGAGGTTGACTTTGTTGGAGATTAAGGGAGAAAGCCATCTCCAAATATCCTGTGCCATATCACTTTCAAGAAACAGATGATTAAGGTCCTCATGCAGGTGGTTTTTGCAGGAGACACATTTTGAGACAATAGGAATACCACAATCAACAATCCTACCATCAACAGGCACTGCACGATGAATTAACTTCCATATAAAAATAGAGACCTTTGGAGAAATAGCAGGATGCCAATACTTATTCCACTCCAAACATTGAAGACGTTGAGGGTAAATCGCAGAGTAAGCTGAACCAACAGTATACTCACCCTTAGGACTAGGGGTCCAAACACAAGTATCACAATCATCCATAAGATTAATCCTCAGCCAACCTGTATTAATGTTTAGAGAGTACCACAACACATGATTCTCATTATTCATGACCTCTTGCATAGATGCGGAATTCCGAGGGATGGAGCTATGAGAAGTGTTTAAATAGTGCACAAGAGGTTTATCTCCAATCCAAACATCATGTAAAAGATCAGTGTTTGAACCATTACCAACAATCCACCTTGAGTGAGTAAGCACCGCTGTTTTTGCCTGCTTAAAGATAGTAAGAGTAACACCTGCAAGAAAAGGTTTATAGATTTCGGACAGGTGCTTCTTCATAAAGCGTTGCTTGGCAAACCTGGACCAAAGAGTATTCCCATGAATGATGTTCCAAATCTGTTTAGTAGTAAGAGAAACTTGGATGTACTCCAAGCTCCTAAAACCAAGCCCTCCTTCAGTAATTGGTTTTTGCAATTGCTTCCATGAAATCCAGTGGTGCTTCCTTTGACCATCTAAACCTTGCCCGAAAAAATTTGCACAAAGACTATGAAGGATCGAAATGAATGTGTGGAAAAGATCTAGAAGTGGTTCTCACTTGCGTCTTCGTCAGACCAAGTGGCCACCATGGCCTTTGGCTTCTTGTACCTCTGGAATTTCTTGTGCTTTTCCTTCTTGTTCTGAGGACACTCTCCCTTCATGTGTCTTGGCTTGTTGCACCTGTAACAGATAACATTTTCATCAGGTTTATGATTCTTACTGAAATTGGAAGAGGAAGTGTTCTTCTTACCTGAGGGAAATTTCTTTTTCCCAGTCATTTTCCCTTTCCTATATTTCAAAAATTTTCTGAATTGTCTGGTCATGAGGGCAATCTCATCCTCATTCGACTCAGATTCTTCAGAACTTGTCTTATCCTGATTTTTATCTTTGTTGCTTGAAGAGGCTTTGAGTGCCATAGGCTTGGTCTTAATGATGTGTTCTTCATTTCTTTTTAAGTTTATTTCATATGTCATTAAAGATCCAATCAATTCATCCAAAGAAATTTTGGACAAATCTTTTGAATCTTCAATAACAGTGGCCTTGGTATGCCAAATTGAAGAAAGCGAACGCAAAATTTTTCTTACCAAGTCTGCATCAGTATACTCCTTACCCAAAGCCTTGAGTCCATTGACTATCACCATGAATCTGACAAACATTTAAGAAATAGATTCATTAGATTTCATCATAAAGAGTTCATATTCTGAAACTAAATGTTTGCCTTGGTCTCCTTGACCTGAGATGTTCCCTCATAGAGGAATTCGAGTTTATCGCACATCTCTTTGACAGATTTACACATAGAGATTCTCGAATACTCCTTGGGATGGACATCACACTGAATCATGTTCATGGCACTATAATTCAGTGTAGCTTTCCTTATCTGTTCCCTTGTCCAGGTATCTTCTTCTCCCTGGTTCTCATAGGGACCCACCTCAACTACTTTCCAGATCTCATAGTTCTGGGCCCTCAGAAATACTTGCATTCTGTTTTTCCAATAAGAATAGTCCAAACCATTAAGAATGGTGGCCTATTTATGGAATGGCCCTCAGCTATGAAACCCTTTGAGTCCATGACACTTAAGTAAATGCACAGAGAAAGAGTTAAACAAGCAAGCAAACAAACAAGCAAACAATCAAACACTCAATACTCAGAAACAAAAAAACTGCTCAGTTCAAATCAGATCAATGTAAACCCTCTCTGATACCAATTGAAGGATCGAAATGAATGTGTGGAAAAGATCTAGAAGGGGGGGGGGGGGATGAATAGGTCTTAGCCACTTTTGCGGAAGCTTAAGTAATTTGAAAACTATTTAGAATCAGAGGCAATGTTATCAGTGAAAAACTACAGATCTGATTAGATTTGAGTGAGTTGAAAAACTTAGATGTGAAGCAAGTTGATTAAGTGAATTAAAAACGGATCCTATGCAAGCATCTAGCGGATGAATCAATCAAACCACAGAAGACAAATGCACAAGGATTTTTTAGATGGTTCGTAAATCACCCAAGTGATTCCTACATCCACCCCTCACAACCGTGAGGCTTCACTAACACAACTGGGCTACACACCCAAAGGAGCCTAACAACTCCAACACTTCAGAGCATACAACTCACACGACCTCTAGAGCAAGACTACTCTAGAAACACTGAGCAAGACTGCTCAAACCAACCCTGAGCTTGACAACTCAAACTGAGCTCGACGGCTCACAACAAACTGAGCACAATGCTCACACTAAAACTTGCTAGACACCAACTTAAGACTAAGATCCTATAGCAACAGATCTAGTCGAAATTTGAGAATTCTAAAGAGAGTTATGCAGAAGCACTTGCATAATCTCAAAAGATATCTCAGAAGAACAGAATAAAAGATGAATTGAATTGAAAGGCTTCGTTCTTCAGTGTACTCCCTTGTAGAAGCTTGAATTGGGAAGGAACATGTGAAGCTTGAAGTCCAAGTCGATGCTCTGCAATATGAGAAGTTGGATCTTCCTCGAATTATTCACCAAAGGAGTCTTCTACAGGATCTGCCTCCTTGGAATGCTTCAGAGGAGTCTTCAGGAATCAAATTCCAATTCCCACACCTTGAATTGGTGGAAATTGGTCTTCTGGAAGCACTTGGAGAGCAGAGGAAGGAGACACGAGCTCTTACTGGCCGCCAGGAGCTTTTTGGAGGCTCTAAGAGAGTTGGGTCTCTTGTCTTGTGTGAAGGCTGGCCAAAAAGACCTTTTATATCCTTAGGATTCCAAAGATACCCTTTTGGGGTACAAGGGCACGCGTTCCTAGGAGGATTCTGATTGCCCTAGAAGGACTCGTGGCAGCCATCAACTTTAGGATGAAAAGTTTCCGTAGTGTGTCGACCTGCCCTGGTAGTAGTGTCGACACACTGTCCAGAATATGTAAGAAGCTGTTCTGGGAAGAAGGTCCCGTGTCGACCTGCTCTTGAGTGTGTCGACCTGCTGTCCCAAATCTGCAAACTGGCTGTTTTGAGAACTGGGTCTAGTGTCGACCTGCTCTGAGAGTGTGTCGACCTGGGTAGGCTTGATTTCTGAAAAACTGCCACTCGTGTCGACACACTCTTGACATGTGTCGACACAGTCTCAACATTTTTACACATTTTGCCTTTGAATCTGTGTTGATGTGTCGACACCATTGATGGGTGTGTCGACTCATCTTTTGCATAAAAATGTTTGTACCTGAAAAATAAACACATATATCATTAGTTAAATGATTTATCATGACCATAAATGATAAATGTGGTTTGAAAAATACTTTTTGAACATGAATTTCAGGTATGATGTTTTTGACATGTTTCAATTAAATTGCTTTAAGAACACCTCTTGTCATCATCAAAATAGGAGGGAAATGATATGAATTTGCATTCAACCCAACAGACTATCCATCAGTGCACATATTTTCTTGGGGATGTTGGCAGAAGAGGCAATGTAAATAGGGAGGCTTCGTAAGACAACTCGGATGAGCATAGCTCTGCCCGCTTGAGATAAAACATTGGAACTCCATCCAGCCAGCTTGGCATTAACCTTATCAATGATAAATTTGTAATTAGAGGACAGAAGTCTACCACACTTCAAGGAACTCCCATGTAGCGAATGCAGCCCACTTGGAGTTTATACCCAGTCAAATTGCAAATATGATGATATGGGCAGGAGGAGCTTTCTTAGAGATCATGAAAGAGCTTTTATGTTCATTAACTTTTTAACCAGAGCTAGCCTCATAGACTTTTATGAACCGAAGCAAGGAAGATACACCCGCAGAGTGACCATTCATAAAATTTAACGTATCATCAGCATAGAGTAAGTGGGAGATGGGTATACAACCCCTTCTTCCAGAATAATATTTAATGCACTGAGAATGGAACAAGTGCTCTAACCCTCTACGTAGAACCTCAGAAGCAATAATAAAGAGCAATGGGGCAAGGGGATCTGTAACATCGCGCATTTTTCAGATCTTTGTAGATCCCTTCTTAGTGGGTTTGGTGGCCAATGTGTGGCCCATTAGTGCGTGTTTCAAGTGTTTACGCGCGTTGTGAGGCTTGGTGGGCCACTAGATTGGGCCCAAAGCGCTCTCAAGTTTTCTGCTTGTGAACCCGACAGGGGTATACGTCGCATTCTGAATGCGACGGCCCTGGGGGTCGCGTTCTTGTTTCCGCTGTTGAGTGGTCGACGTCTGCATGCACGCCACGCGTCGCGCGTTGAGCGGCCTACTGACGTCAGGTTTGAGAAGGAGAAGACCACCTATGTCGCGTTCAGGTTGCGACGTAGGGCTACGTCGCGTTCCCAACTGCAATGCGTTTTTAAGGAACCCTGGCCGAACAGAGCTTCCACAGGCTCTGCTCGACCAGGGGGAGCTGCTGCAGGGTTTCTCCAGGCGATTTGAGGTCCTGGAGATGTGTGGGGCGTGTTCTCGCCGCGAGGTCATTGTGTGGGGCGGGAGAAACGCCGAGCGGTTTTCACGTTCTTCGCAAAGGTAGGGAGTTCTACCTTGTTTTGTGGTTTAGATTGCATGTGGCGCCTGTTTAGCTCATTTAAAGGCTTACAAACAGTAGATACCATGCTAGGGTATCCATTAAAGCATGAAAAATGAGAATTAAGTGTGATTTGAATGGTCTGGAATGGTGATCCATGGAATTGCTTCTGGATTAGGATTTACGCCTATGAAGGCGACGGCCCAGAGTGTCGCGTCCTGAACGCAAAAGCCCGACCCGTCGTGTTCATGTTATGAACGCGACAAGTCGATGGGTCGCGTTCTGAAGGCGAGCTGGCCCCTTGTCGCGACCTCAGTTGAGAGGTCTGGTTATGCATGCTTTTGGTGTTTTGGATATCCGGTTATCGGTGTTTGTGTGCATGGCAATGACAGGTAGAGCCAGTGCACTGTTATGCTCACGGAGCGTGTTGCTCACGAGTGGGCATGTTTATGTGGTTAATGTGTTATGTATGTAATCGGCTTGGTGTTTACGTAGTATGTGTGGTGCGTTGGCACCCGTAGCGCACTTGGAACGTGCTCTCCATGTGTTGGACATGTTGTTTACGTGAATGACGTGGGTGCACCTGGCTGGTGTATTATAACGTGGTGTTACGTGGTTGGATGGTGCATGTGGTTTTGTGTGTGCATGGCACATCGTATGTCATTGTGTTTATTGTATCTAATTATTGTGGTTAGTCCGTGGTATAGTGGCGGTGAGGTTCACGTTTGAACCTAGCCTTGATCCTTTAAGATCTTTTATAGATTATCCTAGATGGATAATTAGTAAAGTATAAGTATGGTTATTATGTGATTATCATATACTATGTTAGTGTGGCAGTGGAGGTCACAAGGTGACCGATGACAGGTTGTGGTGTTATTATTAATAGATTTATGTGGTGATTATGTAGGTTAGCTTGTAAGTCACAGGGTGACTGGGACGAGCTATTCCTAATATATGTACCATGATTAGTAATAGAAAGTGTTTGTGTATATATCGTGGTTTGAGCTTGTCGAGTGTGGTGGTCGGCGCCTGTTCCGGAATGCCTCTATAGTCGGGTACCCCAAGTTCTTTGTGAGTCAGGCAATGTACTTGTTGTGCTTGGGTTGGTCCTGGTACTGGTGTACCGTCGAAGTCTGTGTCGTCTTCCTAGACACCCTACTCCTGTGTTTGAGTTGTACGTCCGGCTGAGGGAAAGACGACAGTAGGGCAGCGGCTTGTGTTTGTGGGTGTGCAGTCGCTTATAGCGCACTCGTAGTTGGGGGTACGGACACCAGTAGACGTCACTGGTCCCCAGCTAGTCCAGTTTTCCAGTGCCTCACTTTAGGGTGCTCCGGCCAGAGACCCTAGAGGTGCCATGTTGGGTTGAGTGTGTTTTGGAACTTCCTAAAGTTGTATTTTAATGATATCCAATGAACATCACTCATACCTTTATTTTGATGATGACATATTGTGATCTTAATGATGACATACTGTGATATTGATGATGACATATCATGATTTTAATGATGAGATTTATGATTTTAATGATGACATGTTGTGATTTTAATTATGACATGTTGTGATTTTGATGATGATATGTTGAACATGTTATACATTTTATACATATCACAATAATACTTAAACAACATATTTTGATGTTTAATATCTCATATTTTAATGATAATATCATGTACTAATGGTTTATGTGTTAATTTTCAGGTTCACACATTTTGTCTTGGTAGTGTCGACACTAGATCAAAGCAGGTCGACACTAGTCCCAGATTCAGAAGACCCAGTTGCCAGACTGGGACAGCAGGTCGACACTAGATCAAAGCAGGTCAACACTAGTTGTAACGACCCAGAATCCACATTACAGTAACAACCAGTACCGGAATTCTGACCCGCTAACCCACGAGACAAGCTCGGAAGGGTAGGAAGTGAACGTCCGAGGAGACTATATGTAAGAAAATACACACCATGTAAAGCTGTAAAATTCCACTTATGAACATAATATGTACAACTCAGAGTCTGAGCAAGATACAGAGTACAGAAGTACAATAAAAAGTACTACTCACTGTAGCTAAGGAGCACCAACACCAGAGTGGCTAGTAGACTCGCCTGGAACAGGAGTCGACGAAGACCCACCTGAAAGGGAGGGGAGTGAGTCTCAAGAAAAGAGACCTAGTAGGGAAAAGTAACCCACCGGAAACAGAACTAAAGTGCGGAAAGTAAAAACTGAAAGTAAGTAAACGTCGTACCACAACACAAAACTGTAAACCTCGCAGCTCAGTAACACAGACTCACACACACACAGTAATTAGGACTCAGCTAGGGTCTGTGGCTCGGCGTCCCGTCACCACAGAGGCTCTCAACCCCAGCCACATGTGCACACTACAGACGCTCTCTCTCGCGTTTGGTCCACGACCAGTTTTTCCCCTACGCTTGACCCTAGCGGTAGAGAAGGGGCTCCACGGAGACCGGCTCAAAACCACCACAAGGAGTACACATAGGACAGAGTCGCACTCGAAATCCTGGCTCACTAGCGGAGGACCACCACACGCTAGTCATCTAGACGAGTCGCACCCACGCCTAGGTAACAACAGAAATGGGCACGCGGTAACGCAATGCGCGTATAACAGACGAAACACACTCAACGTCTGAAACTACGTACAGTAAGTGAACAACTCATATGCACAACTAACTTACTCATATGCACAGGCGGAGTCACACTCTAAGCCTGGCCCACATGAGTTAACAGGGCGGACATCACATGTCAATCGCCTCGAAACACAAACTCAAGTCTTCTACAGGCGGAGTCACACTCTAAGCCTGGCCCACATGAGTTAACAGGGCGGACATCACATGTCAATCGCCTCGAAACACAAACTCAAGTCTTCTGGGACATAGGAGATTAACGCCATATCGTTGCCGCCATAAGAAGTAAACGGCACTCATCATGTCGTTAACCCTAACTCAACGGCAATCGTTTTGTCGTTTATATCACCCTTGAAGATCTCAACGTCAACAGATGAGGACTTAAGCTCTCCAGTCCCCTAAACCCAACAGCAACCGAATCAGTCCAATGGGGTAGAATCACCCAATCAGAACACTGACTGATGCTAGGAAATGCTTCCTCACATCATCTAACACTACCAGACTTCAATTATGCAATCCGACACTTGGATTGCCCAAAACACCCAAAATCCCGGCATGGAAAACCCCAACCCTAAACCGCAATTAGCATACTAATTCACTTCAAATGAGCATGTGGTTTGCTAAGGAGGTTTATAGGAGTTAAGTCCCTACCTCAGAACGCTTTAATAACTCCCAAACAGCCACTAATCGCGCCGGAACGCCCCGAAGACTCCGCGCGAATCACACCAAATCCTTGCGTTCCCGCCCGATCAGCACCGCCACGCGATCCAGAGCCTTCCCACGAGCTCCCATCAACCATCAGAAGCTGTGGAAATAGAGATAGGCAAGGTGGAGGGAAGGAGAGGAGAAGAGAAGAATGAGCTTTGCTCTCGGTTGCCCTATTTCAACAGGTCCGACCAGTTGACATCAACATCACTAGTCGCCTACTGAACCGCCAAATACTTGACGTCCAGATCACATGCCGCTGAGTTCAACAACACGTCCACATCGCTGAACACTGACACCAAGTCAACGGCTAGACCCTGGCCGTCAACACCAAGTCAACGACAATGGTCTTGTCGTCAACCACACAGAACCTCTACAAGACCCAATAAGGATCCGCAAAGACCCGAGATCTTACAGCCCTCCCCCCTTAAGGAATTTTGCCCTCAAAATTCAAACAACATAAGAAAGGAAAGAAGACTCACCAAAGAGGTACGGAAACTGCTCGCGCATTTCATCCTCTCGCTCCCATGTCGACTCACCACCGGAGTGCCGCTGCCACGCAACATGAACTAATGGGATAGCCTTGTTCCTCAACCTCTGAACTCGGCGATCCTCAATGTGCAACGGAAACTCTGGTACAGTTAACACTGGAGTCACCTCAGACCACTCTGCACTCTGGAGAACGTGAGACTCGTCAGAAAGGTACCTCCGAAGCATCGACACGTGAAACACATCGTGGACTGCTGCCAACTCTAACGGAAGCTCAAGTCTGTATGCCAAACCTCCAACACGCTCAGAAATGGTGAAAGGTCCAATAAAGCGAGGACTCAACTTCCCACGCCTACCAAACCTCACCACTCCCTTTATAGGAGACACACGGACAAACACCTGGTCCCCTACCTGAAACTCGAGCGGTCGTCTGCACTGATATGCATAACTCTTCTGCCGACTCTGAGCTGACTGAAGCCTCTGTCTCAAAAGCTGAACTACCTCAACTGCCTGCTGTACCAACTCTGGCCCTGTGACAACCCGTTCGCCAACCTCGAACCAGTCAAGAGGAGTGCGACACGGTCGTCCGTACAAAGCCTCATATGGTGCCAAACCGATACTGGAGTGATAACTATTATTATATGCGAACTCAACCAACGGCAAGTGAGCTGTCCACGACCCCTGCCACTCCAGATAGCAAGCTCTAAGCATGTCCTCTAAATTCTGGATAGTCCGCTCTGACTGACCGTCTGACTGAGGGTGGTAGGCGGAACTAAAAGCCAACTCTGTCCCCAAAGCTCTCTGGAAACTGCGCCAGAACCCAGAAGTGAAGCGAGGATCCCTATCTGACACAATAGAGATCGGCACTCCATGCAAAGGAACAATCCGCTCTACGTACAACACGGCCAACCTACTCACACCCCAACTAGTCCTGACAGGCAAGAATCTGGCAGTCTTCGTCAATCTGTCCACAATAACCCAAATGCTGTCAAAACCTCCAGCTGTCATCGACAAACCACAAACAAAGTCAGTCGTCACATGGTCCCACTTCCACATCGGAATCTCTAACGGCTGCACAAGTCCTCCTGGACGCTGATGTTCGGCCTTCACCTGCTGACAGACCAAACACCTAGCAACAAAAGCCGCTATGTCTCTCTTCATCCCAGGCCACCAAAACTGACGTCTCAACCTGTGATACATCTTGGTTGACCCTGGATGAATCGAGTACTTGGAACCATGTGCCTCCTGCAGCACGACTCTCCTGATAGACTCCTCAATAGGAACATAGAGTCTATCTCGGAACCTAATAGTCCCGTCCTCGCAAAGCTTAACCTCTGGAAGAAGCAACACACTGTGCAACTCGGGATCTGCCTGCTGAGCCTCAACAACCTATCTCACAACGGCGGGAGCCGCCAACAAACTACCCAACACACACAGACGACAACTGGACGAAACTCTGAAAGACCCCTCTGTCGCAGACTGCCACAACTGCCACTCTCTAAGCATCAGATGACTCATCTGTGCTTTCCTGCTCAAGGCATCTGCAACTACATTCGCCTTTCCAGGCTTATACTCAATGCTGAAATCATAGTCTTTCAGATATTCCATCCATCGACGCTGCCTCATATTCAGATCCCTCTGAGAAAACACATACCTCAAGCTCTGGTGGTCGGTACGGACTACAAAACTCACTCCGTACAGGTAAAGACGCCAAATCCGCAAAGCAAACACCACAGCTGCAAGCTCTAAGTCATGGGTCGGGTAACTCTCCTCGTGGGGCTTAAGCTGGCGAGACGCATAAGCCACCACCTGGCCTTGCTGCATTAAAACCGCACCCAAACCAACACCTGAAGCATCTGTGCAAACATCAAAACCTTCCTCACCTGATGGTAAGGCAAGGACTGGCGCTGACGTAAGCAGTCGCTTCAACTCTATGGAGCTCTGCTCACACTGCTCTAACCACACAAACGGAACTCCCTTTCTCGTCAACCGAGTCAAGGGTGCAGCAACCTGAGAAAAATCTCGAACAAACTTGCGGTAGTAACCTGCCAAACCCAGAAAGCTACGAATCTCAGACACAGATCTGGGACTCTCCCACTGCAAAACTGCCTCAACCTTCGCAGGATCTACCGAAACTCCCTCACCTGAGATCACGTGCCCTAAGAAGTGAACCTGTTGTAGCCAAAACTCACACTTACTAAGTTTGGCATACGACTGGTGCTCTCGCAAAGTCTACAACACGATCCTCAGGTGCTCGGCGTGCTCCTCCTCCGAAGCGGAGTACACCAGAATGTCGTCAACAAACACTACGACAAACCGGTCCAAGAACTGGTGGAACACCCGGTGCATCAGATCCATGAAGGCCGCTGGAGCATTGGTGAGCCCAAACGGCATCACCAAAAACTCAAAGTGTCCATATCTGGTCCGAAAACAGTCCTCTCAATATCAGAATCTCTAATCCGCAACTGATAGTAGCCCGACCTCAAGTCAATCTTCGAAAAGACACGAGCAGACTGAAGCTGATCAAAGAGATCATCAATCCTAGGCAAAGGATACCTATTCTTGATGGTCACTTGATTTAGCTTCCTATAATCAATACACAATCTCAGGCTACCATCCTTCTTCCAGACAAACAAAACAGGTGACCCCCACGGAGAAAAGCTAGGACGAATATAGCCCTTCTCCAGCAACTCCTTAAGCTGCCTCTTCAACTCCCTCAACTCTACTGGTGCCATACGGTACGGTGCCTATGCAAAAGGTACAGTGCCAGGAACCAACTCTACAGTAAACTCAATCTCTCTCTCTGGCGGTAGACCAGGCAACTCTTCCGAAAAAACATCTGGAAACTCACACACTACAGGAATGTCTCCCACTCCCGAGGCAATCTGGTCAAGAGTCACTGCAGAAACTAGGAAACCCTGACATCCAGAAGCAAGTAACCTCCCCGCCCTCAAAGCA
This sequence comes from Colocasia esculenta, assembly GCA_014218235.1. NCBI lineage: Eukaryota > Viridiplantae > Streptophyta > Magnoliopsida > Alismatales > Araceae > Colocasia > Colocasia esculenta. The sequence goes on from CM024754.1 coordinate 171,855,846, forward strand.
GAAACTAAAAAGCGAGAAGTAAGAGGTACGATACCCTGGAAGTAGAACGCCGCTTCCCCAGGTATCCGCATGTGCACCCTCTTCTTCTGGCAATCCATCACTGCACCATACCGCTCTAACCAGTCCATACCCAAAATCACATCATAGTCATGTAACTGCAAAGAAAACAGACGAGCCGACAACCACTGATCCTGCAACTGCACAGGTACCTCCTCGAGACAGTAGGACGTAAGGACAAAGTCCCCTGTCAGCAACTCTACTGCTAACTCAACAGACTCTCCCGAACTCAACTCTCCAAGGGAGTTAAAAACTCCTCAGACACAAAAGAGTGAGAGGCACTGGAATCAAACAAAACTCTAGCCGTACAACCAAAAACTGAAACTGTACCTTCCACTAGGTGAGCTGCCTCCGCATCTGCACGGGTCAAGTGAGTAACACGACCTCTACCTCTCAACCCACCAGAACCTCCGGTCTACTAACGCTGCTGCACAGGTGCCTGCTGCTACTGCTGCTGCACTCGGGGTTGTGACTGGGTCTGCTACTGCCGCACACGAGGTAGCAAAGGACAATCTCGCGCCATGTGACCCATCTGGTCACCCCGGTAACACTGACCAGCAAAAGTACACTGTACCTGCTGCGAAGGCTGACCTGCCGACTGCTGAACACTCCCAACTGACTCCTGTCTCTGCTCTGCCTGCCTCCTATCACGCCGAAAGTTCCTTCGAGATCCTGACTTTGCCGTCGTCCCAGTAGAAGTGGACGCGTAGGAAGTCGCAGTCCTCGGGGTCGTCTGCACACTACCCTGCTGCTGTCGAGGCTGAGAAGGAACTACCTGTGTCTGAACCTCTGCGCTCTGAGCACGAGTCCGCAAAGTGTCTGCCTCCAACGCTGCCGCTGTCTGATAGGCTGCATCCAAGTCTGTGACATGTGCAACTATCAACGCCTGCCTGAGCTCTGGCCTCAAGCCCCTCACAAACTGCTGAGTCCTCAGACCCTCATCTGCCATAATCTGCGGAGCATAATGCCCTAGATCTACAAATTTGGCCCTGTACTACACTACAGTAAAGTCCCTCTGCTGCAAGTCTAGAAACTGGTACAACCTCTCCGTCCGGACATAAGTAGGACATAAGGCTCTCTCAAAAGAAACGACAAACTCCTACCACGGAATTTGTCACAGTGGATGAGACTGAAAAGTAGTCTCCCACTCAGAGGACCACCAAGTCAATGCCTGCGCCTGCAACTGGTAACTGGCTAGCAGCACTCGATCCTCGGGAACACACTCCATGGAACGAAAAGTCCGCTCCACTGCATCTAACCACGCCCGCGCTGCATCTGGATCAGGCTGACCTAAAAACTGAGGAGGCTGAAACTGCAAAAACTCCCTCAACACCTTCCCAGTACCACCCTGGGGTACTAGCGCATCATGGTGCTGAGCAACAAACTGAGCCATCCCCTCGAGAAATCGAGTCATGTCTAATCCCTGAGCTACCTGAGGTGGAGGTGGTGGCAGAGCAATACCACTGTGTGCGTCCTGTGGCAAAGGCTGCGTCTGCTGAGGTGGCGGATCATCTCTAGCCTCCTGACGAGTCACCTGCTAAGCCACTCCCTCTCTAGGACGTCGCCTAGGTGCCATAGTACTATACACAGAGCAAAATACACACATAAATATACTAACAAACTCTGGGCTAAATAGCTGCAGCTGTACTCTTTATACTCTGAGTCTACATGATGGGTATTTCCTTATATATATCTCATCAGACCAGGCTCTGATACCAAACTGTAACGACACAGAATCCGCATTACCAGTAACAACCAGTAACCGGAATTCTGACCCGCTAACCCACGAGACAAGCTCGGAAGGGTAGGAAGTAAATGTCCGAGGAGACTATATGTAATAAGATACACACCATGTAAAGCTGTAAAATTCCACTATATGAACATAATATGTACAACTCAGAGTCTGAGAAAGATACAGAGTATAGAAGTACAACAAAAAGTACTACTCACTGCAGCTAAGGAGCACTAACACCGGAGTGGCTAGACTCGCCTGGAACGGGAGTCGACGAAGACCCACCTGAAAGGGAGGGGAGTGAGTCTTAAGAAAAGAGACCCAGTAGGGAAAAGTAACCCCACCGGCAACAGAACTAAAGTGCGGAAAGTAAAAATTAAAAGTAAGTACACGTCTCACCACAACACAAAACTGTAAACCTCGCGGCTCAATAACACACACTCACACTCACACAGTAAGTAGGACTCAGCTAGGGTCTGTGGCTCGGCGTCCCGTCACCACAGAGGCTCTCAACCCTAGCCACGTGTGCACACTACAGACACTCTCTCGCGTCTGGTCCACGACCGATTTTTCCCCTATGCTTGACCCTAGCGGTAGAGAAGGGGCTCCATGGAGACCGGCTCAAAACCACCACAAGGAGTACGCACAGAACAGAGTCGCACTCGGCGTCCTGGCTCACTAGCAGAGGACAACCACACGCTAGTCATCTAGATGGAGTCGCACCCACGCCTAGGTAACACAACAGAAACAGGCACGCGGTAACGCAATGCGCGTATAACAGAAACACACTCAACGTCTGAAACTCCGTACAGTAAGTGAACAACTCATATGCACAACTAACTTACTCATATGCACAGGCGGAGTCACACTCTAAGCCTGGCCCACATGAGTTAACAGGGCGGACATCACATGTCAATCGCCTCGAAACACAAACTCAAGCCTGCTGGGACATAGGAGATTAACGGCCATATCGATTGCCACCAATAAGAAGTAAACGGCACTCATCATGTCGTTAACCCTAACTCAACGGCAATCGATTTTGTCGTTTATATCACCCTTGAAGATCTCAACGTCAACAGATGTGGACGTTAAGCTCTTCAGTCCCCTAAACCCAGAACAGCACCGAATCAGTCCAATTGGGTAGAATCACCCAATCAGAACACTGACTGATGCAGGGAAATGCTTCCTCACATCATCTAACACTACTAGGACATCAAAATTATGCAATCCGACACTTGGATTGCCCAAAACACCCAAAATCCCGGCATGGAATAACCCAACCCTAAACCGCAATTAGCATACTAATTCACTCAAATGAGCATGCTGGTTTGCTAAGGAGGGTTATAGGAGTTAAGTCCCTACCTCAGAACTCTTTAATAACCCCCAAACAGCCACTAATCGCGCCGGAACCCCCCGAAGACTCCGCGCGAAGAGCACCAAATCCTTGCGTTTCCCGCCCGATCAAGCACCGCCATGCGATCCAGAGCCTTCCCACGAGCTCCCATCAACCATCAGAAGCTGTGGAAATAGAGAAAGGCAAAGGTGGAGGGAAGGAGAGGAGAAGAGAAGAATGAGCTCTGCTCTCGGGTTGCCCTATTTCAACAGGTCCGACCAGTTGACGTCAACATCACTAGTCGCCTACTGAACCGCCAAATACTTGACATCCAGATCACATGCCGCTGAGTACAACAACAAACGTCCACATCGCTGGACGCTGACACCAAGTCAACGGCTAGACCCTGGCCGTCAACACCAAGTCAACGACAATGGTCTTGTCGTCAACCACACAGAACCTCTTCAAGACCCAATAAGGATCCGCAAAGACCCAGACCTTACACTAGTCCCAGATTCCAGAAGGGTAGGTCGACACTAGCTCAAGGCAGGTCGACACTAGACCCAGTTTCCAGCAGACCAGTTTTGTAGAAATGGGACAGCAGGTCGACACTAGTTCAGGGCAGGTCGACACACTCCGGTTGAAAGTCAAAATCGTGAATTTCTCTGTACATGTGGCTGCTTGGGATTTAGGGGATTTGAACTATGGTTCCGTGCCCATGCACCCCAAGGCACTTTATGGACATATGGGGCTATAAATACCCATGTTCCTTGTACCCCAAAGGCAAGAGAACCCATACACTTCCATAAGAAACCTTTTGGTGGACAAAGGGGGTTTTCCAGATCTGTCTCCATCTCCAGAAGCTACAAGCCATCCTTTCAAGAGGAAGGACAAGGGAATCAAGGGGAATCCGTGGAGAAAAGCTTGCTGTGCAAGGCAAGGGAGAAGATCCAACTAAAGAGGCGCAGGAGAAGAAGGATTTCTGGCATTTCAGTTGCCATCAAAGCAGAGCATCACCAATTGAGGAGAATCTCCAACGATTTCTATCAAGGCTCCTCAATTGAAGCATCTGCAAGGCCTCTTCATCGAAGAACACTCTTTCTACATCTATTTGCCTAATTTCTGAGTTGTTCTTTCTTATTTCGTCAATGAGATTTGTGCATGTTCTGTACAAATTTCTATGTACAAAACTGTCTTGAATCAGATCATTGCTAGAGGATCTGATCTCTTTTGTATTTGATCTAGCTTTTGTACTGTGAGCCGTCGAGCTCTGGGTTGTGAGTCGTCGCACTCACTGTATGGTTTGAGCCGTCATGCTCAATTTGGAGTCGTCGTACTCTGGTTGTTGTTTTGAGCCGTCGTGCTCAGTTTGGAGTCGTCGTGCTCCAGGTGTTTCTTGAGTCGTCGTGCTCAAGGGTGTTTGGAGTCGTCGTGCTCCTGTGTGAGTTGTACTCATGGTTTTGAGTAGTGTGGCCTCACTGTGTGAGGGGTGGACGTAGGAGTCACTGGAGGTGATTTTCGAACCGCCTAAAAATCCTCTGTGCATTGGTTTGAATTGTGGTTTGCCTTTGTATCTCGCTAGATGCATGCATAGGGATTTCGTTCACACTACTAAATGATTTACTCACACACTCTAATCACACTTCAGATCAGTAAATTGTTTGGGTGATTTGATCTCTGATTCGAAGTAATTTTAAATTGCTTAAGCTTCCGCATTAATTGGTGTTAGATCTATTCAACCCCCCCTTCTAGATCTGATCCTTCCACCCATCCGTTCCTAACAATTGGTATCAGAGCGGGTTAATGTCTATCTCTGATCTGATTTGATTGCTTCTGTTTGATCTCTGTATTAATTGCTTGAATTGTTTACTTGCTCTGTCTCCATTTAATTCTAATTGATGGATTCTCGAGGATTTGTAGCTGCAGGCCATTCCATTAATAGACCACCATATTTTGATAGGTCTGATTATTCATACTGGAAAAATCGCATGCAAGTTTTTCTTAGGGCCCAAAACTATGAAATCTGGAGGATTGTTGAAGTGGGTCCTTATGAAAATCTGGGAGATGAGGAAAATTGGACTAGAGAGCAGATTAGGAAAGCTACTCTTAATTACAGTGCCATGAACATGCTTCAGTGTGCAGTCCACCCTAAAGAATATTCAAGAATATCCATGTGTAAATCTGCTAAAGAAATGTAGGATAAACTTAAATTAATGTATGAGGGAACATCTCAAGTTAGGGAAATCAAACCAAACATACTTGTTTCTGAATATGAATTGTTTATGATGAAATCTGATGAATCGATTTCTCAAATGTTTGCTAGGTTTATGATAGTTATCAATGGACTGAAGGCATTAGGTAAGGAATACACTGATGCTGATCTGGAAAGGAAAACTTTGCACTCTCTATCATCTGTTTGGCACACAAAGGCTACAGTGATTGAAGATTCTAAGGATTTATCCAAAATCTCTTTGAATGAACTCATAGGATCTTTAATGACTTATGAAATAAATCTGAAGAGAAATGAAGAACACATGCTTAAGGCTAAACCAATAGCACTTAAGGCTTCATCAAGCAACAAAGAGAAAGATCAAGAAACATCAAGTTCTGATGAGTCTGAGTCTAATGAGGATGAACTTGACATCATGACTATACAATTTAGAAAATTTTTAAAATCAAGAAGAGGAAAATTCAATGGAAAGAAAAAATATTCTTCTAGTAAAAGGAATGCTCTTTCTTCAAAGTTTAATGCTAGTAAAAATCAAAAAACTGATGAAGATATTGTTTGCTACAGGTACAACAAGAAAGGACACATGAAAAGTGAGTGTCCTGAGATCAAAAAGGACAAATGCGAGAAGAACAACAAAATGAAGATGCCAAAAGCCATGATTGCAACTTGGTCGGATGAAGACCAAAGTGAGGATGAAGAAGAAAACTCTTCAAGTTCAACAAATGAGGAGTTATGCTTTATGGCCAACAACAGTGATGGAAAGGATTCACAAAGAAAAGGAGCAAAAGAAATTCACAAGCGCTTATTGGCAAAGAACAACTTCAATGAATCCAGAAAATCAACAATTCAAAAGACTTTGGCTCTAACTGCACATTTCAAGAGCTCAGAGCATTCTGCATCCTCTCAAGAAAACAAGAGTTCAAATGGGTCTACAAGATCAGGTAAATCAATTCCAGATCCATTTATGAATTCTAATTCTGATTCTGATGCAGATGAAGGCATGTCTTATGCTGAATTGGTTGAGTTCTGTGAGAAGATACAAAATCTTAATGCAAAGCTGAACACTAAGAATAAAGATTTGAAAAAGACTTTAAAACATTGCCATAAAGAAATTGAAAATTTAACAAAGACACTTGAATTGCTCCAGAACAATGATAAAGATTTTCAGAAGAAAATGAGAATTTGAAAATTGAAGTTGAAAATTAAATTCTGAGAAAGAAAATTGGAAGATGACGTCCAAATCTGTGAAAGTAAACTGAATGGATTGAAAGAAAACCATGAGCTATTGAAATCAAAAGTTATTGATCTGGAAAATGAAAATGGAAAATTGATTGATCTCAATGAAAACTTCAAATTTGATAATGATCAATTAAACAAACAGATTTCTAACATGGCTCATGATCATCAAATAAATGAGAGATGCAAACAACTTGTTGAAGAAAATCATCATCTAAAAAGGAAAATTGAATGCTTGTTACATGACAAACCTTTGAACAATGATTGTAGCAATTTAAGTAATAAAATTTCTGATTTGGAAAAACAAATTGCTCAACTTGAAACTGAAAAGAAAAAGATGAAAAATGGTTTAGATGTCATGCTAAATAAATTTCAAAATTCAGAAAAAGAAGTTGTTGCATTAAAAGTTGAAAAACAGAAGCTTCAACATGAATTGAAGAACACTACAAACACAAGTATTGCTTCTGTGAAAACTAAGAAAAATGAAAAGAAAACCACAATAACATTTGTTAAAGCTGCTGCAAACAAGAACTCTGCTAATTCTAATGGAAAACTTGTGAAAGTTCTTGTTCAGAAACAGAGAGGGAAAGAGAGGAATGCTACTGTCAAGAGGACTCATCTACTTCCTCCATCAATCCAAAAAGCTCCAAGGCAAATTCCAAATTCACATCATGCCAAGAGCTACAAAAAGGTACCTCCTTCTCCTCATAGTAAGCCTCCTCACATGAAAAGGAGATTTCAGCAAATGCATACATGCCAAGGTAAGTACCAGGTAAAAAATACTCTCATTTGCTTTAATTGTAATAAACCTGGTCATCTTGCCAAACATTGCTGGAATAGAAATCAAAATTTCAATAAACATGCCAAATCAGTCCAATGCTTTCATTGTCATAAAATTGGTCATATTTCTAGGGACTGTTGGTACATAAATGATTTTGTTGTGCATGCTCATAAATTCCAATCTAATGCACATGCTCATAGACATAGGAATAAACATCATGTTTATACTGAAAATGTTCAGAAATTCCATGTGTATAGGCATAGAAATGTTGCACAAAATCATTTTGTTTCTGCTCATATTAAAAATCCAAAAAATAGAAAACTTCATGAAAACATAGATGCATTGATCAAGGCAAAAAGAAAATCTGGAACTGATTCTGTTCATAGTTCTATCAATGAATGAAATGCATCCATAGAAAAATTAAAAGCATTTTGGACTCAGAAATCTTTGCTGCAATCTAACATTGATTTCATTGCAGGACCCAAGCAAGTGTGGGTCCCAAAACTAGCTTGATCAGTAAGCTGAGAAGTCTTGCAGCCATACATTGTAAATGGATTCAAGATATTGGCTGTGCAAGACTAGAAATGATTGGAGAACACAGGTAAAATGTTTGAAAAAGAAATGAAGATTGTTCAGGTAAAATTTCTTTATCATTTCAAACTTGAATTACTTGAATTGGAATGAATGTTTAATTTTTATCTGAACAATGAGAAATGTGTTTCAATGCTACTCCCAATAATAAACTTTATGTCATAACAATTGGAATCATGTTTATGTTATCATGCTTGCTTAACTATGACTATGATTCTGTGTGCATGCCAACTGATTTGACTTTTTGGTATATCAAATGATGACATGTGGAAAAAAAAGTTATGCTTGTTTGGAAACTATCATTATGCGTGAGTAAAATACTCCGCCAAGTACCAAAAGTCATGTTATGTTTAAAGCTAATGGTGTGCATAATCATGTGTGAATTGCTTGCTAGCTTTTTCATTCTATGCACATATTAAGGGGGAGTAAATTTGAAAAAGTGCAAAAATGTTTCCAATAAATGCAATGAATTTCATGCTAAAAATAAAGTGTAATTGACCCTTTTTGCAGTGACTATGTGCTATATCAAATGGTGAAATGTGAAAGGACAAGTAAGGCTTGTCTAGAAACTGTCATCATGCGTGAGAAAAATTCTCCGCCAAGTATCAATAGTCTTTTCTGCATAAAGGTCATCAAGCAAAATCAAAATCTCAAAAACTTTATTTTGAGTCTTGGCAAAATTCTTCTCCTTCAATAAATTGCCTGTTGATATATGCTTGATCATGTTCATACTCTTTCTGTGCAAATTGCTTGGAATGAACATATCTGAATTGCTTAAATGATCATTTCATATCATGCATATCTTATGGGGGAGTGAATTCGAAAGAATCTTTGAGTGAATTGCTGGAGAAATTTGCTGGAGAAATATTTTGTCATATTTGATTCATCTTCAACCCCCATTCAGTTTGTTGACAAATATTCTAGCTCATAAATTCCTCACTCTCACATTGTATTGGTATTCTTGGTATATCAAATAGTGATTTGAAGAAACACAAGTTAAGCTTGTCTGGACACTTTCACTATGCGTGAGTATATGTCTCCGCCAAGTATCAAGATTCCTTTATGCAATTGTTGAGAGGGAGTATTTGTTGAGGGGGAGTCATTGTCATATCTCTTGAACAATTGTTGTCTATCTTGAACCCCAAAATCATCAGAATTTTTGAGTCCTTGTGCTATTTTCTTATGAGAGAATTAAGACATAGAAACTAAACTCATTGTGCATTTAGTTTAATTTCAAAGATTCAGTATCATTTCAAGGTTAAGCAATCATAATACTGAATATTTTTAAAATGATTTGCAAAACACTATTATAGGCACATGAGTGGCTTTAATATTTCACATGTGTATGTTTAAGCTTTATTTTTACCACATGTTAAGAATGATTTTTCTAAATTCGTAATCATGACTTTTTTGGTCAAAGCAAATATATTCCTACAAAATATCAAATGAAAAATGATCAATCTGGAAAGATACAAACAGAGCAATGCAAATTATTGACCACTGAGTAACCGGGTCATTTCACCTAAAAAGTGATTTGTTTCGCGTCAAAAAGTGGAAATCAAAATTTTCAACTCTGTATAAGATAATGAAAGTTAAACCACTGAGTAATCAGGAGGTCTTGCATCTGATCAATGTGATCTCTTGCACTGAAAAGTGAGATTTAACTAATTTATTCTTGTATTCTTCCCCAGTTAAAATTGAAAGAAAATCAAAAAGACATGATAGAAAAGCTTAAGACCTTAATTAAGTTCATGTCTACTGAGTTTAGATCTATTATTTTACATTGTGTTAAACTTAAAGCTCCTAACATCCTTGTTAAATATTTCTGCTCATTCATATAGGTCACTTTTCTTCACATTTGCATCATTATTTTAACTACATTCAGCTCATTATAATTTGCTATTCTTTGTGTTGAGTGTGTCTTTGTGATTAAACTTTGTTGCACAATAACAAAACATTATCTTTTCTCTCATTTGACAATATCACTTTGCCTCACTTATTTTGATCATTTCTGAACCTTCATTTTCCATTTTTATCTTTTGGTCTCCGACCATCATTGTGTCTCTCTCTTGTCTATTTTTTTTATGCTGTCAAAAAGGAGGAGAATGTTCCTTGAAAGGGGGAGAAAGTAAAAGTTTATAAGGGGAGAATGTTCTTTTATGGGGAGAAAGTTCAAAGGATGCATATGGTCAAGGGGAATTATTGCAGTCAAGGGAGATATGTTTTGTCATCATCAAAAAGGGGGAGATTGTTGGGTTGAGTGTGTTTTGGAACTCCCTAAAGTTGTATTTTAATGATATCCAATGAATATCACTCATACCTTGATTTTGATGATGACATATTGTGATCTTAATGATGACATACTGTGATATTGATGATGACATATCATGATTTTAATGATGAGATTTTATGATTTTAATGATGACATGTTGTGATTTTAATTATGACATATTGTGATTTTGATGGTGACATGTTGTGATTTTGATGATGATATGTTGAACATCTTATACATTTTATACATATCACAATAATACTTAAACAACATGTTTTTGATGTTTAATATCTCATATTTTAATGATAATATCTTGTACTAATGGTTTATGTGTTAAATTTTCAGGTTCACACATTTTTGTCTTGGTAGTGTCGACACTAGATCAAAGCAGGTCGACACTAGTCCCAGATTCCAGAAGACCCAGTTGCCAGACTGGGATAGCAGGTCGACACTAGATCAAAGTAGGTTGACACTAGTCCCAGATTCCAGAAGGGCAGGTCGACACTACCTCAGGGTAGGTCGACACTAGACCCAGTTTTCAGCAGACCAGTTTTGTAAAAATGGGACAGCAGGTCGACACTAGTTCAGGGCAGGTCGACACACTCCGGCTCAAAGTCAAAATCATGAATTTCTCTGTACACGTGGCTGCTTGGGATTTAGGGGATTTGACCTAGGGTTTCGTGCCCATGCACCCCAAGGCACTTTATAGATATATGGGGCTATAAATACCCATGTTCCTTGTACCCCAAAGGCAAGAAAACCCATACACTTCCAGAAGAAGCCTTTTGGCGGCCAAAGGGGGTTTTCCAGATTTGTCTCCATCTCCAGAAGCTACAAGCCATCCTTTTAAGAGGAAGGACAAGGGAATCAAGGGGAATCCGTGGAGAAAAGCTTGCTGTGCAAGGCAAGGGACCAGATCCAACTGAAGAGGCGCAGGAGAAGAAGGATTTCTGGCATTTCAGTTGCCATCAAAGCAGAGCATCACCAATTGAGGATAATCTCCATCGATTTCCATCAAGGCTCCTCAATTGAAGCATCTGCAAGGCCTCTTCATCGAAGAACACTCTTTCTACATCTATTTGCCTTATTTCTGAGTTGTTCTTTCTTATTTTGTCAATGAGATTTGTGCATGAAGTTTTGTACAAATTTCTATGTACAAAATTGTCTTGAATCAGATCATTGCTAGAGGATCTGATCTCTTTTGTATTTGATCTAGCTTTTGTACTGTGAGCTGTCGAGCTCTGGGTTGTGAGTCATCGCACTCACTGTGTGGTTTGAGCCGTCGTGCTCAATTTGGAGTCATCGTACTCTGGTTGTTGTTTTGAGCCGTCGTGCTCAGTTTGGAGTCGTCGTGCTCCAGGTGTTTCTTTAGTCGTCGTGCTCAAGGGTGTTTGGAGTCGTCGTGCTCCTGTGTGAGTTGTACTCAAGGTTTTGAGTAGTGTGGCCTCACTGTGTGAGGGGTGGACGTAGGAGTCACTGGAGGTGATTTCCGAACCACCTAAAAATCCTCTGTGCATTGGTTTGAATTGTGGTTTGCCTTTGTATCTCGCTAGATGCATGCATAGGGATTTCGTTCACACTACTAAATGATTTGCTCGCACACTCTAATCACACTTCAGATTAGTAAATTATTTGGGTGATTTGATCTCTAATTCGAAGTAATTTTAAATTGCTTAAGCTTCCGCGTTAATTGGTGTTAGATCTATTCAACCCCCTCTTCTAGATCTGATCCTTCCACCCATCCATTCCTAACATGCCAGGCATGGACCTGCAGCTGTGTGTCTGCAGGTGTGGTGTTAGTTGGTCTCCACAGTTGTTTGACTTGTTCTCGTGGAGCGGCAGTTGGACCTTTCATCCGTGACTGCGAGACTGAGATGTTGTTCTTGTGTTGTGTTGTACGGGTTGGATACTGGCCTAATCAGCCAGTAGTTCGTTCCCGTGTGGTGGCGTCGTTCTTTCCGACTCGTGCTATGCCGGCTCTGGTTATGGCTTGTGTGACTTGCCGATTGAGGTTTCACCTGTAATGTTGTGCCTAAGTGATGGCGCAGTAAAGTTGTGGTTCTGTATGATGTTTACCTCCTACTTGTACCCTTCGTACAAGTGTTTGTGTTGTAGTACCTCAGGGTAGTAGGTACCTATACCCTTTTGTGGGTTGCTTTGCGGTTTTATAGTGTACACAACCTTTTTAGGTATTGAGGTAATACTCTTGTTTCTATGGAGGTCTTATGGATTGACCTGCCACCTATTGTATTTTATCCATTTTAAGTAAGTCTCCATTTATGGTTTATTATGAGGTGGATTGGCTTGTGGTTGCCAATCCTGTTACCCTTTGTGGGTAATTTGCCGATGAGGCTTGTGGCCTAGGCATACTGTGGTTTGGTAGAGCTGTGCTCCCTGGAGGTCGTATGATGGGACCTTCCACTTGTTGTGTTTTACCTTTCTTTAGATAAGCTTTCGATTATGGTTTTAGTATGTGATGGATTGGCCCGCTGTAGCCGATCATGTTACCTTGTGTGTGTAGCTTTAGATATATCGTGGTTTGGGGTTTAATGGACTAGCACTTGGTTGACTGTCCTATTACCCACGAGGTTGAGGTTCGCCTGGGAAGCTTGCAGCCTAGGCAATGACTTGCCTGTGTGGCTTAAAGCGTAGGTGACCAGTTGTTGTTATGGTTTACCTGTGAGGCTTAAGGCTTAGACGTTTCAGTTGTTGTGTGGACTAGTGATGCGAAACTAGTCCTGTTGTTTCTTCTTACCTTCCGAGATTATGTTTGATTAAGGTGTTTAGATTTAATTGCAGCTTAAATTCAATTGTTGTGAGCATGAAATGGTTTGGATATTGGTGTTGCCAATGAGACCCTCTAGGGTTGAGGTGTCCATAGTTTTGTTGTTGTTTTGGGTAGCCCCTGCTGAGCCTATGACTTTTGAGGCTCACTTCCCTACAGTTCTTTTCAGGGCTTGCCGTTTGTGTGGCATGTGGAGAAGTTTGTGGCAGACTTGTACCACCAGCAGTTATGTTGTAGTAGTGTGTGTGAGCTTGTGCTCCCTCGGGGTATGCCCCAGGTAGTTGTACTTTTTAACTGGACATGTAATAATGTAATGGGACAGTTGTAAATTGTTATATGCAGTTATGAGCACATGTACTTTCTTGTGTCTTATACTGTGTAGTTGTCTTTTATATTCTTACTGGACACTTGTGTGAGCTATCCCTTACGAGACTTCGGTCCATTCGCGGGAGACGGATCTGGATATGGAGCCTTATTGGGCATAAATACCCTGGTCCGTCACAGGATCACCCTAGCGTAGGCCCCTGGAAGATTTAAAGAAACGGGAGACAGACCCATTAAAACTGACAGAGAACCAACAGCTCGAGAGTTAACCACCAATCAGAGAAATGAAGCGATTACCAAAACCAAACCTCTGCATCACTGTAAAAATGAAATCCCACTCCATACGATCATAAGCTTTGACCATATCCAGCTTGAAGAGCACATTATGACCCCGTACCTTCCTATTGAGGTCAGTTAAGAGCTGGCGGGAAAGAGACATATTGTCAAGAATGTTGCGCCCCTAGACAAAGGCACACTGCTATTCAGAAATTGAGTTAGGCAGAATAGGTACCAAGTGCATGCAAAAAACCCGGGAGATGACTTTGTAGGAAAAATTACAAAGGCTGATTGGTCTAAAATCCCCATAAACTTTGGGTTCCTTAACCTTTGGAACAAGAGTAATAATAGAAGCAGCAGTACCAACAGGCATCGAGTACCCATAGAAATAGCATTGAACAACATCAACAACGTCACTGCCAATAATATCCCAACGAGAAGTAAAGAAAGCTCCTAAAAAACCATCAGGTCCAGGTGCACTGGAACCATTATGAGACCATACCGCACTCTGGATCTCTTGAGCAGACGGAATTGCACAAAACTTATTATTTTCATCTGCAGACAATAAGGATGGAATACATTGCAATAGATTATCATCAATCCTGTGATGTTCAGAGGTGAGAAATTTCCTGAAAAACTCCACAGCTTTAGACTGTAAAATTTCCTGATCAGAAATCCAAGGCCCACCATCCTCAGTAATTAGTCTATGAATGTAATTCTTTCTCCTATGACAAAGAACAGTAGTGTGAAAAAAAGAGGTGTTTCTGTCCCCATTGTCTAACCACTCCACTCTAGCTTTTTGTTTCCAGAACATCTCCTCTATACGAAGCGCTTGTTGGAAGATAGCATTGGCCTTATATAAGCACATCCTATTGATGTCTGAGGGGTCCATGTCAAACGCACCTTGATAACGATCAACATCATCAGCTGCAACCATTACATTTTTGGTGATGTCACCAAAAACATATTTGTTCCAGCATCTAAGAGCGACTTTAACATCTTTAAGTTTTGCTTGAAGGCAGAGAAGCCCATTAGAATGAGTAACCTGGTGATTATCCCAGCATTCCTTGACCACAAATAAGAAAGTTTCATGGGTGGTCCACATTTGTTGGAAAATAAACCTACTAGGACCACGACATTGGTTAACTGAATTAACAAGCAAGGGAGAGTGGTCAGAAGGCCCTCTACTAATATGCTTGACATGGGTATTATTAAAGTAGGACTGCCACTGGTTATTATAAAGGACTCTGTCAAGCCTGGCACGGATATTGGAGGAACCATTTCTATTATTTATTCAGGTAAAACCTGAGCCAACATAACCAACATCAAAAAGACCCATAGCAGCAATAAATGCATTGAAATCTACCATAGCTGAAGTATTAGTGAAAGCACCTCCAATTTTTTCATGCGGAGAAGAAATGCAATTAAAGTCACCTCCTATTAGCTAGGGCACGTTGACGGTGCTGCTGAAAGATAGCAAATCTTCAAATAAAGAATGTCTCTCCATACGATCACAAAAGATAAATACATACTGCAACTGTTATTCACCTTATAGGCTAGAGTGATAAACTGATCAGAAGAGTCCACAACCACCAAATCAAAAGAATCCTCCCAGAACACCCAGATTTTTGAATCCACATCATTATTACCAACATACTTGCTCAACCTGATGAGATGACTTAGAGAAACAACCTGGGAGATCTGATGTTTTGGTTCACAAATAGCAACCAAATTGATTTTATTCTCAAGAACTATCCTTTTAAGATACCTGCGTGAAGCTGAGTTACCAACCCCACGGATATTCCAAATAGGAAAAGGATTCATGGAGAAGATGGGTTTCGGACGCCCTCCACAGACTTAGCACGAGCCCGCGTAGTTACACCTCCTTTGCCACCCATGACGACGTTAAGATGTACTGTTAGATTACAAAGAGGCATGTACGCATTAGATTTTTGAGCCGCAGAAAGCATTTTTTTCCAGTATCCCTGTGACCATCAGTGTTCTCCGTTCGAACGTCTGCATGCATGGTAGAAGCATGCACGTCCCACACGTCCTTCCGACCCAAGTCTCTCGTAGCAGAAAGGAGCAAATCCTCCTGGAGGAGGGACTCACGTAAGGGGTCCCCTCCCACCAGCGGACCGTCTGCAGCACCATCTAGAACCAGGTCCATGTTGGGAACTTGGATCCCCTCGCTCGGGCACGAAAAGGAAGGCTCCTGAATAACCGGGGGATCAAGAACCCGAGCAACTTTAATGATGGCATCGCCAGGGCCACTGCTACTGGGGGGCAGAAGCACCAGAGAAACGGAAATATTCTCTTTAACAACCTATTTCCCTTTACCAACTGGAATCCAAGCCATACCAGATTTTTCCTTGCTAACCAAAGTCCAAGTAGGATTAGAAGCTCGACCAGTGACAACAGAAGAAGAAGAATCCTTTGACCCGCATGCCTCACGATCATGACCTAGACGCTTACAGATGGAATAGTAGTGCGGTAGATTGGTGTAAATCACCTCCTGCCAGATTCCTCCCAAGTCTCCCATACCAATCCACAGACGATCCGGTCTGGGCTTGAGAAGATCCAACACCACACAAACCTTGGCCGCCTTGGTGTTGATAAGATATTCTGTGGCATGAGCTATTTGCAGTACCGGTCCAACGTTTAAAGCTATGGAAGACAGGAACTTCTTCTGGTATAAATTCATAAGTAGCGCAGGGAACTCAATCCACACAGGATGGATTGATGGTTCCTCAGAGGGAGAGAACAACGGTGACCATTTGAAAAACCTAAAGAGTCTTCCCTTAATATAGATGGACTCCCGAAGTAAGACTCGAAGGTAATCATCATGGGATTTGAACCGCAAGAGAAGATGGATGTTGTCAAGAGCACTTAGTACGAAAGAGTCCTTAAGACCACATCTGGAGGTAAGGTGTGACCTAATTTCCGGGACAGCTGGTCTACCATAAGCAGCTTTGGCCACAACTGCGAACTAAAAAGGTGACAGAGAAGCCTCAATCTCCTCCTTGGAAAAGAAGCAGGTGGGCTCACCTTGGTCTGTGAAGGAAGGCTCATGAATCGCAATATCCACAGAGGGAAGTTCCAAGGAATCCGCAAGAACTTGGGCAGAAGAGAGGACTCTAGTATCGTTCGTGAGGCCCTCCCCGGCACCAGGGTTATGGCTGCCCACCACAGCCGCCATTTGCCCAGGGTGGTGGCGCAAAGCAACCAAACCAAGGACCTCCAAAACACTGCCGCCAGCCACTGGGGCCGGCCGCCAGGCTAGCACCAATACAAGGAAAACCTATTGCAAAACCCAGAGCTTCTCTCTCTCAACAACATGAGATATCCATTGTACATGATACATGCTATTGAATCTCCTCTATATGTCAAGTGATCATACTGTCATCTATCTCATTGATAATCGTTCCTTGCCACATGAGAATCATCATTGGATCTGTTTACTGAACCATTCTCGTACATGTTATAGCTTTGGTTTGTCACTATCGTTATTGACATGAGTATTGCATGATAGCATTGCCACTGTTAACATGTTAATTATGTAAAGCTTGCCCGCACCATGAGATGTAAATCCTACTGGGCGCTAGTGCGCTCACACCTGCTTTCCTTAATATTTTCAAGTAATGAATATGAGGAACTTGAGAACGATGGGACCGGGGAAGAGTGATGAGCTGTTCAACTGTACCCGTCTATAGCACGTCAGCCAAGGAGATTAGATTTGAAGAGTCTGTAATAGATAGGTTTATTTCCTTGATGTTTTATGTAGTCGAAATACAATATTGGGCCCTATGTTTGGCTCTGATGATGTAAGGTTTTTAAACTAGTTTGTTGGAAATGAAATAAAGATTATTTGGCTGGCAATATTATTGTCTTAACCTTCTGTTATATTTAGTTGTTACTCTGAATTACTCGACTATGATACTCATACTTGTATCGTTCACGCATCCTGATATTTATTTCCACTGCTAAATGTTGGGACATGACAGATGGTATCAGAGCCTAGGCTTTCCCTTAAGTTCTAGGCAAATAGGAAATTGTTAGGCTTAGTCAAAACTAAACCCCATGTGTCGACTTGTCAAAATCAACGGTGAGATTGGGGTAGAAGCACGGGCTAAGTCATCTAGTTAGATTTAAGTCGAGATAAAAATAATATCTAATGAACATAATGTGGTTATCTTGAAGGACTGTAATGGCCGCTAAACGTGAAAGAGACCTGCAGAGGACAATCAATACTTTGACCTGGGCATTGCTGCCAGCTACTCAAGGTAGAGCTGAAACTTAGGGAGATCTCCACAAGAATTTCCGGATTATGAACCCACCCAAATTTGGGGGAAGCACTAACCCGGATGAGGTTGAGCATTGGCTCAAGGAAATTGAGCGTGCATTCTGCATGATGGGATGCACGAATGAGAACAAAGTTACTCTAGCTACTTATGAGCTAGAGAGGGAAGCACGAGCTTGGTGGGAGTCGATCAAGGCTACACTAGGTGATGCCCAGGCCACTTGGGCACAGTTCAAGGAGTACTTTAGCAACAAGTACTTCTCAGACAGGGTACAAGAAAGGAAGGCGGCAAAATTCGCCAATCTGAAGCAACGAAGTCTGTTCGTAGTTGAGTAGAGGCCCAGTTCTCTAAACTAGCTTGTTATGCCCCACACTTGGTCCAAACCGAGCGGTTGAAGGCCAAGAGATTCTTGAGCGGTCTGAGGCCCCATTTCATCACACAACTGGGACCGATGGATCTACAGACTTACTCAGTATCAAAAAGGCCACCAGTTGTGGTCGGGACAAAGCGGCCGATGGGCCAAACTAGAAATCAACAGGTCAAGAAGTTCAGGGATGGAGGTTATCAACAAGTCCCCATCAACAAGGAGCCATGCAAGCACTGTGACAAAACTAGTCACAAGTCCAAAAACTGCTAGAAAGCACTGGGAAGGTGCTTACGCTGCGGAAGTCAGAGTCACAAGATCTCTAACTGTCTGCGTATGATGAACCAGACACAAGCAACATCTCAAGGAGGCCAGAAGCCCTAGGGTAGGTTGCAGGCATTGCAAGAACCAACTACATCAGAAGAGGGTGGTGTAGTTGAAGGTTCACTTACTATTCTATCCCATTATGTATTTGTTCTGTTTGATACAGGAGCTACTCATTCCTTTATATCCCAAACATTTGCTGATACCTTATCTGTAAAACCCGTTACAATGAAATCTAGAAGAGTTGTGTCAACCCCTATTGGTCCGGGCACCAAACTTAGAAACCATTTTCCATCTAGTGAGGTGTTGATTGAAACTCAAAATCTACCTGCAAATTTAATAAGCATGGACGTGGAGGGTTATGATGTGATACTAGGAGCAGATTGGTTGTTTGAACATGGGGCTAATGTCAACTGTAAGAAAAGTCGGGTAACATTTAATTAGCACCCAAAGCTAGTGTTCTCAGGAGATAGAAACTATAGGAAACTGTCCCTCATCTCTGCCCTACAAGCTAAGAAGATGATAAGGAAAGGTTGTATAGCCTTTCTAGCCGTAGTTGTCACCACAAAGAAGGAAGTCAAGATTGAGGACATTCCTACTGTCAGCGAATATGTTGATGTATTTCCCGAAGACTAGCTAGGTATTCCTTCTGAGCGAGAGGTCGACTTTACCATTGAGTTGATCCCTGGAGCGGCACTAGTATCTAGGGCACCCTGAAGAATGTCCCCCGCAGAGCTGAAGGAGTTAAGGGAGCAATTGATGGAACTGTTAGAGAAAGGGTTTATTTGACCAAGCACATCACCATGGGGTGCACCTGTTCTCTTTGTCAAGAAGAAGGATGGGTCGATGAGATTATGCATAGACTATAGGTAGCTGAATCAGTTAACAATTAAAAATAAATATCCCCTACCAATGATTGATGAATTATTTGATCAATTGTCTGGAGCTCTATATTTCTCTAAAATAGATCTCAGATCTAGCTATCACCAATTGAGGATCAAAGGAGAAGATATACACAAGACAACCTTCCGAAGTAGGTACGGGCATTATGAATTCATTGTTATGCCTTTTGGATTAACAAATGCTCATGTAGTTTTCATGCAACTGATGAATAATAATTATCACCCCTACCTCGATAAATTTGTGGTGGTATTCATTGATGATATATTGATCTATTCCAAAACAAAAGAAGAGCATGAGGAACATTTGAGGACTGCATTACAAATTTTGAGGGATAACAAATTGTACGCCAAGCTGAGTAAGTGTGAATTTTGGCTTGAGGAGGTATCCTTTTTGGGGCATGTAGTAACCAAGGATGGTATTATTGTTGATCCATCAAAGGTAGAGGCAGTATTGAAGTGGGAAAGACCGATAAGTGTCTCAGAGATCAGAAGCTTTCTAGGATTAGCAGGGCATTACAAAAGATTCATAAAGGATTTCTCAAAGATTGCAGTGCCATTAACCAAGCTGACCCGAAAGGAAAATCCATTTGTGTGGACTGATAAGTGTGAAGAGTGTTTTAATAACTTGAAGAAGTGTCTGACTTCTGCTCCTGTCCTTGCCCTACCCACTGAAGAGGGAGGATTTGAAATCTATTTAGATGCTTTTGGGACAGGTCTAGAATGTGTCCTAATACAACAAGGAAGGGTAATAACATATGTCTCAAGACAATTGAAAACCCACGAAGTAAATTATCCTGTACATGACCTGGAATTAGCAGCCGTAGTGTTCGCCCTAAAAATATGGAGGCACTACATTTATGGTGAGCAATTCTAAGTCTTTTCTGACCACAAAAGCTTGTAATGTCTATTCTTACAGAAGGAGCTTAACATGAGGCAAAGGAGGTGGTTAGAGTACCTCAAGGACTTTGACTTTTCCATTCAATATCACCCAGGAAAAGACATTATGGTGGCAGACGCTCTAAGTAGACAACCAGGAGCCTTGCTAGCTAATATGATGATGGGTGAATGGAAGTTGCTAGAACAGTTTGCAAGCCTAAATTTAGACATGGGAAAGAAGGAGAAACAAGTGATGATTTCAAATATCAAGGTACAGTCCGACCTACTCGCTGAGATAAAAAACATGCAAGAAGTAGATCCTTTCTTAGTGGACATTAAGGAGAAGCTAGAGCAAAGACTGAATTTTTCTCTAGAACCTAATGGGAGAATATTATTCCAATGCTAAACATGTGTCCCTGATCATGGGGAACTCAAGAAGAAGCTATTAAATGAAGCTCATCAGTCAAAGTACAGAATTCATCTTGGATCTACAAAGATGTACCAAGACTTGAAAAGGTCTTATTGGTGGCCGAATATGAAGAGAGATGTGGCCGACCATGTGGCATATTGTTTGACATGCATGAAAGTCAAGGCGGAGCATTTTCGAATGGCGGGTGAAAATCCTAGAATGGAAGTGGGATAGCATCGGTATGGACTTTATCATGGGACTCCCAGGACTAGAAGTGGCATGGATGCAATTTGGGTAATAGTAGGCCGATTGACTAAGTTAACTCATTTCTTGCCAATTAAGAGCACATGGTCAGTAGATGTGTTGGTTGCACTTTATGTCAAAGTAGTAGGTAGATTGCATGGGGTTCCATCCACCATAATATATGATCGGGACCCTAGATTCACTTCACACTTCTGGAAGAGTTTACAAGCAGCACTGGGCACCAAAATAAATTTTAGCACTGCCTTTCATCCCCAGACGGATGGACAAACCGAATGAACTAATCAAATAGTGGAAGACATGCTTCATGACCTTGTGCTTAATTTTAGGGGACGCTGGGATGACCAGTTATATCTAATGGAGTTAGCATGTAACAATAGCTATCAGGCAAGCATCAAAATGGCACCATTTGAGGCCTTATATGGAAGGAGTTGTAAATCACCACTTTGTTGGGAGGAGGTTGGAGAAAACCAATGGGTTGGACCCGACTTGGTAGAAGCAACTGTCATGAAGGTACAAGTTATTCGAGAACGTCTGAAGATAGCACAGTCAAAGTAGAAAAGTTATGCAGACAAAAGGAGAAGAGAGCTGGAATTCCAAGTCGGTGACCATGTTTTCTTGAAGGTCTCACCTTCAAGGGGAATTCAAGGATTTGGCATCAAGGGAAAGTTAAGTCCCAGATTTATTGGCCCTTTTGAAATTCTTGAAAGGGTTGGTCAGGTGGCTTACAGACTTGCACTACCCCCACAACTAGCTAATGTACACAACGTCTTCCACATCTCCATGCTGAGGAAGTATCCGTTCAATGCCGACCATGTAATTAGCCATGAGGACTTAGAGATTCGAGAAGACCTGACTTATGAGGAGAAACAGATCAAGCTAATGGATCGGAAGTTACAATGACTCAGGAATCGTACCATACCTATGGTGAAGGTCCAGTGGTGTCGAGATGGAGTTACCAATGCTACCTGGGAAACGGAGGAAATAATGAAGAAAAACCACCCTGAACTATTCTTAGGTATGATACTATATCATCATGTTTAAGTTTTGGGACCAAATTTTCTTAAGTGGGGGAGGATGTAGCACCCCGGAAATTTAAATGATTGAAAATTAAGGAAAATAGCAAATAAATAAAAATGTTGAATAGAAATAAAATAAAAGTCATAATTAAAATCCCCACTTGTGGAATTAACCATTTAAAATATATTGGGTTAAGACAACTCTAAATGGGCCAAAGATCAAAACCCAATAGCAATAAACCCCAAAAATTTGTAACCATAAATATGTAGAAAATAGGAAAGGGCAAATTAGGGTTAAATCATGGGTAATTAGCCATGGATGGCAATCAAAATCGTGCCTAGCCATGATGGGAAGTTCCTAATGGCATTTCTACTTCAATTGGGAGGAGAATCCCCAAAACAAGGAAGGGGTCAAGCCAAAACTGTAGCCCTCTTTCCTAGTCTTGTTAGGGCTTGAAATTAAACCCTAATCATATAAATAATCATCCTAAACTAGTTGTGAAGGTTTACCATCGAGTTGGGGTCGTGTGGAGGTGTGCTAGGGCACCAGAGGAGGAGGAGAATGGCCAAGAACCAGAGCTTCTTCCCCAACCATCCTCTGCTGCGACCTGTGCATTAACCTGACTTAGAACTACACAAAGGTAGGTGATCTCGGGCTTAACCTAAACATTGCGCATATAAATGGATAGAGGATCGAGTCTAGTTTCCTTTGCATATATTTTCCCTAATTTTTGTTGAGTATGTTATTCGTATTAAGCGTTTTCCAAGAGTCGCGTAAACTTAGGGCTTCATGTGTTCTTCATTTGTTTCACGCAAATTGAGGCCGAATTAGGTCAAACCAAAATGATAGTTTTCTTCTTCTTGATGTCTTCGACACTTTTGATGTTCAAAGTTTTTGCTAAAAACCTCTGTATGTCAAGTTATAAGTCTATCATGAAGGATTGTCACATTTTTCTGGTTTTCGGGCAAGATCCAAGAACATGACGACTCCAGACGTCGCGATTCTTATTGCATGAACGCGACGTACATGTACGTCGCGATTCCGTTAGAGGTGACAGACCATTCCATTATGTTTTGATGTCTAACCAGTCAACCCCAATGCATGAAACTGTGCACTGCATGGGTTTCAGTGCTGTCTTGAACGCGACAGCATAGGCCGTCGCGATTTGACCTATTTTCCCATCCAAGAATTTGTCTATTTTATATTCAGATTTTTGAACCATCTCTTGAACGCGACTTGTCGAGCCATCGTGATTCAAAGTATGGCGATGTGAACGCGACGGGGAGAACCGTCATGATTTTTTTTAGACAGTCGATCCAACATTGATTCCTGCCGAGAAGGTGACAATCTGTTACGTCGCGATTTGAACGCGACAGCTAGGTTTGTCGCGATTTAGATACGTGTTACAGAATCGTGTTTTGTCTATGTACGGCCCTTTGAAGTGCGACGACTGTGTCCGTCGTGATTTCAAGGCCAATCCGAGACTATTTTAATGAGTTGTTCAGTCTACCATATGCATGCCTTATTGTCATATCATGTAATATAGTTGTGCAGTGGCTTAAAAGTGATCAACCTACAAGAAAACTATATGAATATGAACTTCTATTCTAAGTGTTAATGATTGATTGATTTCATCTACCATGTGGTCATGTGATTGATATGTGCTATGTCCATATTCTGATTTGTCCATAATTGAAATGTGATATATGTTAAAAGTACAACAACCATATGATAGATTGAATTGCATACATGTCATGCATGTTTGTTATATGCTTTCCGTCTTGTTTTAAACTGATGGATTGTGGATTGAGACACGCTCTACACGTCACATTGCACTTATAGGCAGCCCTTTCTTGGGGGATTGGAAACTCATGGCCGGTCATTCCGTATTGGCAGTCTAGTGACCTTTCTCTTAAGACCTCCGTAAATCTCCGTAATCCGTAGATTCCCTCATGGAGACCAAGTTGGTTGTACCAATGAAGCACCTGGAAGATTGATTGCACTTCTATTCTTATCTACTTCTCATGAGAGTGATTTGATAACATTGAAACTAGACCATTAAATGTAAAGATTGAACTAATGAGATTAAGCCGTTATGCTGCCGAAATTAATCTGGATCATGTCCCCTTGCCTTGTTCTCTATGATCATTGACATGATCTTTAGTTCATAAATGTCCATTGCTAGAAAAATCACGTTGGCCATAAATGAATGAATGAAATTACCAGAAATTATTGGAACTTTAGTTCACAACTATATCTATGCAAATAGGGCCCAGTCTGGTCCTAGGAGGAGCACCCGAAATACTTATAAATCGTGAGAGTATATGATCCATTGAGGTGTCTGGCAATCACCTAATTGAATGCAAGATTGACTTGGGTAATTTTCACACTGTTATTGAATGATTGATTGATTGATTAATTGAACTGCTATATGTGAAATGGCCAAATCTATTGTACATGTCATCGTTAATGAACCCTACATGTCATTGTCCATTGGAATTCTATAGAATTCAACATGAGATATCCGTTGTACATGCTACATGCTATTGAATCTCCTCTATATGTCAAGTGATCATACTGTCATCTATCTCATTGATAATCATTCCTTGCCACATGAGAATCATCATTGGATCTGTTTACTGACCCATTCTCGTAGCTTGGGTTTGTCACTATCGTTATTAACATGAGTATTGCATGATAGCATTGCCACTGTTAACTTGTTAATTGCGTAAAGGATGCCCACACCAAGAGATGTAAATCCTGCTGAGCGCTAATGTGCTCACACCTGCTTTCATTAATATTTTTAGGTAATGAATATGAGGAACTGGAGAATGATGGGACTAGGGAAGAGTGATGAGTTGTTCAACTGTACCCGTCTATTGCACGTTCGCCAAGGAGATTAGATTTGAAGAGTCTGTAATAGATAGGCTTATTTCCTTGATGTTTTATGTATTTGAAATACAATATTGGGCCCTATGTTTGGCTCTGATGATGTAAGGTTTTAAAACTAGTTTGATGGAAATAAAATAAAGATTATTTGGTTGGCAATATACCTTGTGTTATATTTAGTTATTGTAGACACTCATTTCTGACCCATAAGTTGAGCAAAATCTCTTGTCGTATTATTGATGCCCCACGTTGGCTCATCATCGTCAAGCTAGCTTTCTCCGATCATGACATCATTCCCATTAGTTCATCGCCCTGGAGGACTCTTCTTGGTCAAATCAATCTCTTTCACTATAAGTTCTCTGAGTATAAGAGTCCGATATTTCATCCTGAAGGCTGTGCATGGCTGATTGGACCCATTACATGCCGAAATGCAAAAAAGACCAGAGGGCGACAGGCCCTAGGTCGCCTTCCTGAAAACGACAGCCCCTATGTCGCCATCATAATTCCACATTTTAAATCCTCAAAAAATCGCAAAATGACTTAAGTCACCTTCCATATGAGGAAGGCAACGTATCGAGCAGTCGTATTCAGAAGGCGACACCAAGGCCGTCACGTTCAGGGCCTTAAACAGGAAACTCAGTCCGAAGCCAATTTGGAGCCATGCTATTGATGGTAATTGCATGTTTTGGACGTCCAAATCACGTTCAAATCCTCTCAAATTCGGAGCAGACCTTCCTAACATGTCCCTTTCCGAGTTCCAATAGCCCTTGCACAGCCATACTTGCCCAGAGTCGGACTCTTGCCCATTATTCCTCTCAGACCCGAGTTGGGAATAATCACCCATAAGTACCTCGTCTCTGCATCTTTTTGAAAAAAGGTCAGAGTCATTAGTTTGCTGAGCAAGAGAGCTTCATCTTCCACGAAGAGAGTTCTCCCTCCAGACGATCAGCAAGATCCCTCCAGGGCGTTTTCCCATCGACTACACAATCTCCTCTTCCTTCTTCTCTTTATTTCTTTGATTTCATGCATGCATAGCTTCGTTTTCTTTCTAGTTTAGCATTAAATCACGACACACACACCTATTCTTAACACCCACCGGGGTTAAAATCCCCAATCCTGTGAGTTCCCCCCATAATAGTTCATGTTCATGTGTTTTTCATTGAATAGATCATATACACACGAATTCTAATGGGTGTTTTGTTTATTTGAATCATTTTGGCAGGTGTTTAAAGGTCCGAGCAAGGTGAGGCTCTTGCCCCTCGGCCGGCTGAGGAGCAGGAAGACGAAGAACCCAAGGCTCCATCCACTGAAGAAGAAGGCGACAACCACTGTGTCGCGATCAAGAAGGCGCCACTGCCTACGTCGCGTTCACGTTGAAGCATCACAACGCTCACTCTGTCGCGTTATCAGGTACGCCTTCCTCTTCATATTTCCTTTCCAAGGTAGTCAGCCCTCCATCTGAACATCAAGAGGCGACTGCATTGGTGGCGATCACGGTCAGTTCTTAATCCCTACATCTTCACAATCAATTTCAAAAGGGGATACAAATCTCGTGATTACAGTTATTACTTTGAATTACTCGATTATGATACTCATAATTGTATCGTTCACGCGTCCCGATATTTATTTCCGCTGCTAAATGTCGGAGTGTGACACGGAGTGTGTCGTCACATTTTGAATTCAACGACTTCCTACGTTGCGTTCTTCGAACTGCCTTTCTATCACCGGCTTCGATTGATGACAGTCAAGTTTGTCGCATTTAATTGTTTTTAATTGCGATGACTGCCTACATCATGATTTAGACTTGCATTTAATACAATGGTTTCAAGCCAAACAGAGTAGAGGTGGCTCTGTCCGACCAAGGGAAGGAGATTTACGACGTGTTTTGGTGATTTCAGCTTCCAAGTGGCTGGTCCGGGGCGGGTTCCACACGAGTAGGGCATTCGGAGCGTGGACATGCCGGCGGTGTTGCATTCTTCGTGATATTTGTATTCTTCGAGTTGGTAGGGAGACTTCCCCTTCATTTTGAGTTATTTAAATGGTTTAAATCTTTGCAAATCATGCTATTGTTGTGTGTGGTAGCTCATCTTGCATTTTAAAGGTTTAAAGTTGGCTTAAATGGTGATTAAAATGGATTTCTGGGAGAAGATGGGAGGTCCGGCAATTTTGTCTAAGAAGGCGACGGCTTGACCCGCTGCATCCATAATGAACCCAATGAGCTTGTCCGTCTCGTTTCTCTTCTTATTGGTGTGTTTGTAGCGATTGATGTGAACGTGACGCTTGGGTCCGTCACGTTTATGTCTTCTGCTTGACTTGAAGGCGTCGGGTGTCCCGTTGCGTTCATGAGTTCCTGTATCGATTGGTGAGAAGGCGTCGAGTTGTCCTGTCACGTTCATGTGGTTCTTTTATCGATTTGCTTGGTGGCGACGTATCGAATCGTCATAATTTGTGCTTCGATTGATGACTTGAATACTGATTGGCTTGAAGGCGACGTGTCGGGCCGTCGCGATTTGTAAGGCGACGTTGGTGTTTGTCGTGTTTTAGCATTTGAAGGGCGTATTGTGAGTTGAGAAGTGAGGGTCTTGTGTTGACCTAGCCCTGGTTTAACTTTCTAGTGTTCTCTTAAGATGTTTATGTTGGATAATGTTAGTAAAGCATGTTATAGGGTTAATAGATTGGCTTATGGCTTGCTAGTGAGTTATGCTAATTATATTAATTATGTTATTATGTTAAGGTTAAGTGGTTTATGTGTGATAGTTGTATGGTATGTAGTTGCTATGGAGGTCATATGATGACCAATGACAAGCAAGCTTATAATGTGATTTATCATGGTTTAAGATTATAGTTTAATGAGTAAATTAAGTGATCGGCATGGCTTGTGTGTTTGCCAAGCTTGGTGGTCCGACGCTTATTCCAGAATACCTCTCCAGTCAGGTACCCTAAGTTCTTTGTAAGCTAGGCATGTTGTTGCTCGGGGTTTGTCTCGATACGGTGTCTACTGTAGAGGTCTATGTCGTCTTCCTAGACACCCTCACTCCTGTGTTTGAGTTGTACATCCCGCTGAGAGAAAGACGATAATGGGGCAGTGACTTGTGAGTTGTGGTTGTGTTTGGTCGCTTGTAGCGCGCTCGTGGTTGGGGGTACGGACACCAGTAGACGTACTGGTCCTCAGCTAGTTTTGTGTTCCAGTGCCTCACTTTAGGGAGCTCAGGCTAGAGTCTCTAAAGGTGCTAGGCATTGGCCAGCAGTTGTGTGGTCTACAGGTATGGTGCTGGTTGGTCTCCACAGTTCTTTGGCTTTGTTGTGCTGTGGTTGTGGAGCGGCAATTGGACTTTTCGTCCGTGACTGCGAGATTGAGAGGTAGTTCTTGTGTGGTGTTGTCCAGGTTAGATATTGGAACCATGAACTAGTAGTCTGTACCCACGTGATGGCATCGTTAGTTCTGACTCAAGCTTTGCAGTAGTGTGGTTGTGAGTGGTGACTCTCCGTTGTGGTTTAGTTGTGGTTTCAGGTACCTGTACCCTTAGTGGGTAGTTGGTTGTTGGGGCAAGTGGTGTGTTGGCATTTTATGTGTTGTTGTGGAGCTGTGGATGTTGTGTCATGTGACTTTCCACCTACTGTGGTCTTACACTCTTACAAGTAGTTCTCCATGGTATTTGGCTATTGTAGTGTGTGGCAGGTAGGTCCTTGGCTACCAGTCCAGTTGTCTTTCATTTGTGGTTGGCCTATGTGGCTCGTGATTACTCGTTTCAGTTACTGTGGTGGACTAGTATCTCCTTACTAGACATGTTGTTTTCGTTACTTTCTGTGAATTGTGTTAGCTAGTGTGATTATGGTTTATTACAGTTTAATTATGTTTAATCCAAGTTTGGTAGTTTACAATCGATGTTGCCATGTGACCCTTGCGGGTTGAGGTCTCGGTTCTTGTGTTGTGGTATTGGTTTGTTGTTGTTTTCGAGAGGTCTCTGTTGAGGTTGTGACTTTTTTAGGCTCACTCCCTTACAGTTCCTTTCAGGTGTTAGCAGTGTGGGTTTGGCTTGTAGTGGCATTCTGACAGATTTGTACCACCAGCAGTTGAGTTGTAGTTATAGTGTGTGAGCTTTGCTCCCTTGGGGTATGCCCCAGATAGTTGTACTTTTCTCTTGGACATGTAATAATGTATTGGGACAATATAAATTGTGGTAAATGAGTATAAACACATGTACTTTCTTGAATATTTTACTCTTGTGGTTGTCTTTTATATTCTTACTATACACTTGTGTGAGCTATCCATTGCCAGAATGCGGTCTGTTCGTGGGAGATGGGTTTTGACATAAGTATTCAGGGATGCTAAAGTTGGTACCAGAGCGTGGTCCAGTTAGAATGTGAAAAGATATTAAGGTTACAATGTCCCAAGACATGGTTTAATGTCAACTACTGGTAGTAAGTCTATGGTTTTATGTGGTTTTCACACGTGTTTTTGGTGTATAAATTGTGTGTATGTGTTTGTGAGGTTGGCAATTGATAGTGGTACAGTTTATGTAGGTATATCAGTATGTCAGTTTGTTGTAGAAAGGTGTAGTTGTATGAAGGTTCTCAGCTAGGGAGATTGAAGAAATTATAGTAGAGATTTTTGAAGTATTTGTTGTTGGTGTTAATAATGTTGGATAGTAAGTCAGAAAGCAGAATAACTGGTGTTTTGAGAGATAGAGATGATTGTATGAATAGAATTGATTTTCAGACAATGCATAGTAGACCAGAGGAGTAAATTGTAGAAAGGGGTTTAAGAACAAGGTTGTTAAAAGAAGTAACAATGTTAGGAAGTTCAGTATGGAGATCAGTGAAAGTAGGTATAGATGTGAGCTGTTGTGAATTGACTTGGTAAGCAGTGGAAGTTGAGAAAGAATTGTTAAATTCAGTGGTGTTGTTTAGCAGGGGTAAAGTTATTTTCGAAGAGGAATATGATTCAGTGCAATGAAAGTGTTTTATTGAAATAGAGGATCAGCAGAAATAGTTATATGGTAATGGTTGTTTATATGTATGAACAAAATTTGTTATGGAAGATAGCAGTGTAATAAAATTACAGTAAAAGTTTGGAGCAGCGTTGTGTTGAAGATTGTCAGATGTAAAGGATTGAGAAATTTAGTAGAGGTACTTGGTATGTTTGAGATTTGTGCCAGTAAGTGGTGAGAAGTGGTTTAGACAATAAAGGGGTTAGCGATATGAAAGATTTCATATTATTGAGTGACTCGGATTAGCTTCAGATAAAGTATTAGTAAGTAGAAGAGCAATGACTTACGACAGTGGGACTAAGTATCTTTTGTGATTAGAAATGTTTGTCAGTATTAGAAAGATTGCTTTAAGGTTGTGAAAAGTACAAGAATTCGAATTGTTGATTAAAGAAAGAGTGAATAAGCAGGTTGTTGAGTTGGAATAGATTTCTGAGACTAGTTAAGGATCAGTAATGGGTAAGTAAATGACAGTTTTGAATGGCAGATTGTTGATGTTAGCCGAAGTATTCGTTATATGTTACAGTGTTGCATGAGATCTTGTGAGGTTCTACAAAATGTTCAGTATGTTGTAGTAGTTGAGGCAAGGTAATGGTATATGGTTAAAAAGGTAAGTGGGATCAATGTATTTTGAGTAAGATTTAGAGATTCAGCAGGATCAGATCAGAGGTCAAGAAATGCATTTCAATTTTTGAGAATTTGGGATTAAGATTTTCGGTAAAGAGAGTGAATAGAAGAAGATAGAGGAAGGCTTGTTCAGGAAAGAGAAAGAATGAGGAACGTTAGTGTTAACAGGCAGGGATTGGTACAGAAATAGATATACTAATGATAATTGAAGCAAGTTTCATGCAGGATCTACATGTGGAATACAAGATTGTCAGTATCAACAACAATGTTATGGTAGTAATGGTTTTAGTGAATAAGAATAAAGATGTCGTAGTAAAGTACCTTAAGGGTAGAAGAAAGAATATGCAATTTAAAGGGATTGTTTATTTTAGTGGAATATAGTTTAATTGAATAGTGCAGACTGTGTAATGGAAGAGAAGAAAGTAGAATGTTTTAAGGAATCAGTATTAATGATTTTGAAATTTTCAGTGTCTTAATTAGAAATTTGTGTATGGTAAAGGAACAGTTAAAGGATTTTTCCTAGTTAGTTGATTATGGCATTGGTCAAAAGTGTATTTATGTTCAGTTAGTATGATATTTAAAAAGTGATTAAAAAAATGATTAGCAGAATGTCAGGAAATACGAAAAGGCAGTCATGGTAGTTGTTGACAGGTAGTTATTTGTGGGGTAAAAGAATGCTACAATTGTGAATTAAAGGAATTGAACAAGGAAAAGGTACAAATAATTTATGTAAGTGCAAGCAGATCTCAGCAAGTATGAAAGTCAGTAAGGGTCAGTTTAGAATCAGTTAAGTAAGCAGAATAAGAAAGTTTAGAAATTGGTTCCGTAGAGTTAAAGGAATTGTAGTTAATTGAGTACAAAATAAGTAAGCAAAGCGTATTCTAGGCTACTAGTTGGATAATTAGAGCAAGTTAGCAGAGTTTACAGCAGAATGTGTATGGTATCTTCTTGGCAGTTTAGTTCAATAATCAAAGAAGTGCAGAATTATAGTAATGCTGGTTGAGTATATGTTCTGAAATAGATGGCAGAGAAATTGAATATAAACAGTACAAATGAACGAGACACATCAAAGGAGTAGAGGTTTAGTTTGATTTATGGATTAGAGTATAGAAATTATAGTATTAAAGATTTGATTAATTGTGGGAGAATTTGATTTTAGAAAGTGTGAAGAAAATATAATTTCAGATGGATAGGTCAGTTATTGGTAATGCGCCAAGTAAAGAAACAATTTGGGGCAGAGAGTTGTTACATAATGGAAATGGGTATCTTAGATAAATGAACCAGTTAGTGGAAGTCAGATGTGTTAGTGAAATATGAGCAAAATTACAATTAACAAGAAGTCAACACATAAGAATATGTATTAGAAAATGGTAGAATAATAAAGGTTTTTTAGCAAATAAAATGGCTCAGAAAGAAATGTTGCAAACACAACCAGGAAAATGTGGAAGTAGGTTGAGTCCAAAGAGATAAAGCGCCTACGGCAAGATAGTATTGCTCGAGCTATAAGAGAAAGTGAAACAGAAAGAGAGCAGTAATGAATTGATTGAGGCAAACAGAATAGAAAGTCTGAAGAGCAGTTTGAAGCTATGAAGTGTATCCTTTCATGTGTGAATGGTTTTATTTCTTTTCAGGTGGTAGTCCGACATACAGTGATTTCTTTCTAAATGTCGAGGATGGCATTTCTTTTTAGGTGGTAGTAATGTAGCGTCGTGGCTGTTGTTGAGTTGTGGTTAGTTGAATAACCATACTCACTGATTTGATCATTACTTTGATATGTTTTTTATGATGACAAAATTATGGTCAATTATGTTAAGTTGTTCTTAATGATGATACAACTATTTTTGATGATGACATATGTGTGGTGTTGATGAAAAACTTTCAATCATGTTGAAAATCGATGTGTCAACCTGACCTGCTTATGTGTGTCGACACATGTCCTTCTTGGTGTCGACACATAACTGTTCTCAAGTCAAGTTATTGTCATTGTGTGTCGACACATGATCTTCTTGGTGTTGACACATGATTGCTTTTCATTCAATTTTTATGTTTAAAATTACATGACACTATGACAAAATGCATAAGACATATGCCTTCATGATATCGTATTTGAAGCTTCTTTCTTGTAGGAAATCAAGTGAAAATGGAAGCACACATCATGAAGAAACCTTAAGCAAAAAGGGTCTAGAAAACCCAAGAAAGCAGCAGCTATCGACAGGCCAGGACTCATATGTCGATAGCCCAGACAAGTTCTCAACACTTAGCTTCTGGAAAAACCAAGTGTTGCAGTATCTGTCGACAGCGCTGGGTCATCTGTCGACAGCACAGACAAACCTTCAAAAATACAGTTTTGGAAGGAAGATTTGTTCCAGTACCTGTCGACAACCGATGAGCATCTGTCGACAGACGTAGTAATGTTGCCACACATGAGCAACATGATGTCTTTATTAGGGCGTCTTTTTCTCATGGACTTGAATTCCTAGAATTATGTGAGAATAGGACACCTCGATATAAAGACTTTAAAGACTCCTTTTCGCACAAGAGAGCCAACACAACTCCAAAAAGGCTAGAAGCAGTTGGAAGAGATTTCTCCTGTGCTCTGTTCATCTCTGGAAGGTTGCAGACCAAGGATCTCATCTGAGAAGATCAATCGGCCATCAAGCTCTTCATCAAATCTGCAGCAGAAGAAGAAGGGCTACTGCAGGAGAATCCTAGAAGATCTTCATCTGATCAGTAACTCCAAGAAGACCTTGATCCAAAGCAGAGCTTCGCCATTGTGAAGAGGGAGAAGAGAAATCTAAGCAACAATAGTCTCAAGGAAGAAACAATATGGATATGTGATCGTGGAGATTAGATCAAGAGTTGAAGAAATCTTTCTTCCTTCATTCATATCCTTATCAATTCAATTCATATATTTGTGTGTGTGTGTACTGATTGGAGATCAGTACGTGGAGTTTGGGATAGTGTGTGCCTTGTGGTCTATACTGGGTTTTGCATAGATCAAATCTGTGTGTGTGGTGTGTTGATCAGATCAAGGCTAGAGGATCTGATCTTTTGTGGACTTGATCTAGCGTGTGTGTGTGGTTGAGCCGTTGTGCTCAAGTGTGAGTGTGTTGTACTCATCTTTGAGTAGTGTGTCCTCATTGTGTGAGGGGTGGACGTAGGAGTCACTGGATGTGATCTCCGAACCACCTAAAAATCCCTTGTGTGTTGTGGTTTGATCTTGTGTTGTGCTAGATGCATGCATAGGGATTTCGTCTACACACTACTTATTAATTTTTTCACACAACATGCATTCGTTTAGAGGGGTTTTAATTGAGTAGATCTTTTAATTTGAGGTAATTTTCAAATTGCTTAAGTTTCCGTTGCAAATCTATGCAACCCCCCCTTCTAGATTTGCCATCACCGAATATCCGATCCTAACAACCGTTCGGATCTGTGTTTAATGGTTTTGGTGTGGTGAGCCTTGGTTGACGTTTTCGTGCCTTGTGTGGGTGTTGTGGGCCGGAAATCCAGACCCAAATAGCCCCTAGGTTTTCTAGTGAAGAAGGCAACAAAATATGTAGACGTGTTTTGAACGCGATGGCTTCCTATGTCGCATTCTTCGAACTGCCTTTCTGTTGCGGGCTTTGATTGGCGACGGTTAGGTCTGTCACGTTTAATTATTTTTAAATATGACGAATATGATGATCAGTCCATCTCCATGTAATTTATTAATTATATGTATTTTTGGTGATTAACAAAATATTGAAAAATAATTTCTAACAATATTTTTTGATGTTTATCCACAGGCAATAATTCAAGCAAAATCTGTAAGTTGTCTACACACATTGCTATTTGAAGTTCAATACATATGTTTTGTCTAAGTACACATTGACTTCTTTGATAGAACAACGACTTCATAGAAACATCGATTTCGTTTCACTTAAACATCGACTTTGTCGCTACAACGACTTCATAGAGACATCGATTTCGTTTCACTTAAACATCGACTTCGTCGCTACAACGACTTTATAGAACATCGATTTCGTTTGACTTAAACATCGACTTCGTCGCTACAACGACTTCATAGAAACATCGATTTCATTTCACTTAAACATCGACTTCGTCACTACAATGACTTCATAGAAACATTGATTTCGTTTCACTTAAACAACGACTTGGTTGTTACAACGATTCCATAGCATCGATTTCGTTTCACTTAAACATCGACTTTGTCGCTACAACGACTTCATAGAAACATCAATTTTGTTTCACTTAAACAACGACTTGGTTATTACAACGACTTCATAGCATCAATTTCATTGCAACAAGGATTTCATTTCACTTAAACAACGACTTGGTTGTTACAACGACTTTACAACAACGATTTAGTTGCTACAACAACGATTTGGTTGATTCATCGACTTCGCTTTACTTAAACATCGATTTCGGTAGAACAACGACTTCATGTCTACAACGACTTCACTTAAACAATGACTTCATATGAAACAACGACTTCATGCTTATATCGACTTCGTTTCAAACAACGATTTCATCAGCACATCGACTTCAGTTAAACAACGACTTTGTACAGAACATCGATTTCATTAATACATGGATTATGTTTACATCGACTTGATTTTAATATGGATTACATTCTCACTTGACTTATGATTATATCATTGATTTAATATCAACATCGACTCTCTCTGGGTACGGCCTGTCTAAATACATCAAATTACATTTTAGACAACTGTCAATCATTCTCGTTTAAATGAATTTCAAATGAATTTCAAATCTTTGTGGATTTCTAGTTTTCCCGCGAAAGCATGTTGTATCCCATGTTCTCTAACATTTATTGTGACTGTACAAATCTCTGCACGATATATCCTTTACCTATCGTGCCTATAACACATAAAGTCATAATGACAGAATGACATTTCCCTTCTGGTGTTTCTTCATACAGCAAAACTACTAATGTTGACTGATAGTTTAGAAAAAGATAAGTTGTCTAGGTGTTAGCATTTAATGTGTGCAGGGTTTCCAGTGGAAACACATGTCTCAAAGATGGATCTGTCAACCTAACAAGAGGATAGAAGATTCAGACAATCTTTCATTGAGTATGTGTGTCTATCCAAGCATTAATGGCTGCTTGCTCACTTGCTCTTTCCTTCGAACCAGACTGTCCAACGTGCATGAAGATGTGAGACAATGGATATTTCAACGGTCAAATTATTTCAAAGAAGATAAAAGAAGACTGGTGACTCCAACCACGAAATAACTCTTTCAACTTTTGAGAAGTTTGAACATCTTAGTCATCTATAGAACAAATAGAGCTAGCTCATCCATTCCAACTCTCTGTAGCTCTTAGCTCTCTATAGAATATTGCATTGCCTTTGAGAGCTAGCGTTGATCTGAGAGAGAATCCATTTGTGATAATCTTGTGTCTCCTAGACTTCGCCTCAGATCAAGCAGTGATTATAAGCTTGGTCTTGGGGCCCTTCTCTTTCAACTCATTTTTCTGTGAGTATTCCTCTTCGGGTGTGAAGAGAGGACCTGTTGCATCAGGTGGAGTGTTCCCTCTTCTGGTAGAGAAGAGAAGGCCAGCTGTTGCTGGATGTGTAAGTGTCCTTAAGGGGGACTGCACCCTTGTTTAGTGGAATCCCAAGTGGTTGCTTGGGGACTGGACGTAGGACTCCTTGGGATAGGAGATCCGAACTAGGATAAAATTTCCTGTTGTCTGTGTGATTGTTTATCTTCATTTTGATTAACACTAATTCTAACTATCGATTATAGAAATTATTATAAGAAGAATATTTAGCAATCCATTCACCCCCCCCCTCCACTCTGGGCTTGCTATTTGGGCAACAAGTGGTATCAGAGCCAAGTCTCGTCAAGTAAGTAGATCTCACGATCTGAAGAGCAAAGATAAATGGAAGCTCAAGGTCATGCAGAAGGTCAATCCGTTAACAGACCTCCTCTATTCGATGGTGAAGATTACAACTACTGGAAGACACAGATTGAGTTCTTCCTTCAAGGTCTCGACTTTCAGCTTTGGTCAATTATAGAAGAAGGAGACCTCTAGGTAACCAACAGTAAAGACAAATGGATAAACGAAGACAAGAATAAAATATCTCAAAATAGAAAAGCTAAAAGTATACTGTGTTGTGCACTCAGTAAGAAAGAATTCAACAGGATTTCAACCTATAAGTCAGCTATGGAAATGTGGGAAAAGCTGAGACTCACATATGAAGGAACTGACAAGGTAAAGGAAACAAGGATAGATATTCTGGCAGCTCAATACGAAAGATTTCAAATGCAGTCTGGAGAGTCCATCTCTCAAATGTACAGTAATTCACAGACATCACCAACGGTCTGGCTGGGCTTGGAAAAACGTATGAAATTGGAGACATGGTAAGGAAAATACTAAGATCCCTACCAACCTCATGGACTCCAAAAGTAACAGCCATAGAAGAAGCCAACGATCTTAGGAGAATGTCACTTGAAAAACTCATTGGGTCTTTGATGGCTCATGAGATAAATATGGAAAGGCTGAGAGAATCCTCCAGTAAGAAGAAGCACAACAATGCTCTCAAGGCCACAGAAGACACGTCTAATGGCGAATCAGAAAGTGACAAAAGCAATGAAAGCAGTGAAGATGAAGAAGCCTTTCTCTCCAGAAGACTACAGTGCATTCTAGATAAAAAGAAATACCAGTCAGGAAGAAGATATTTCAAGAAAGGTAGAGACTTCAAAAGATCTGAAGGCAACAAAGTCAAGAGATCTGAACTGATATGCTACGAGTGCAAGAAGCCTGGACACCTCAATGCTGAGTGTCCCAAACTAAAGAAAATAGAATTCAAGAAGAAGGACAATATGAAGAAATTCAAGAAGTATAAAAAGAAAGCCATGGCTGCTGCATGGAACAACGAAAGTGACTCAGACAGTGAGTGAAGCTCCAGCGAAGAAGAAGAAGAAATGGCCAATCTGGCCTTCATGGCCAATGTTGATGATAATGTAACTTCTGACTCATCCTTTACTTCTTACAATGAATCAGATTTAGATAGTTTAGAAGATGCTTTTAATGAATTATATAGTAAATATAAAGATGTCTGTAAACTATTAAAAACAACTAAGAAAAATTATGCTTGTCTCGAAATAACAAACTCAGATTTAAAATCTGAAACTGAATAGTTAGAAAAAAAATTTTGAATTAAAAAGAAGAAATAAACTTCTATGCGAAGATATAAAGAGTAAAAATGAAAAGATATCAAACTTAGAAAATCAGGAAACCACAAGCAAACTTAAAAGTGAAATTAACACACTAACAAAAGATAATGAATATTTAACAGCGACAATTGAAAAATTCACAAAAGGAAAATCTTCCTTAATATTAAAAGGAGCAAGAAGATCAGGTAGGAGAAAGTATGGTTTAGGACATTCCACCAGACAATGAAGAAACTGTAATTCATCCTAAAATCTATCCAACACCAAAATTTGTAGCTAAACAAAACCTCAACTATAAAATAAATAACAGTAAGAACCATAAGCCGAACAAAATAATAAATAATATTCCTTGATGCACTCACTGTAACAAATTAGGTCACACTAAAATAACTTGTACTACCAAACACCTAAAATGGATTCTCAAAAGAAACTGTGAAGAAGGTAACCAACCAGGACCCAAAAGAACTTGGTTACCTAAATCTCAGTGATTTATTGCAGGGAAGCCTTAGAGCATCAAAGTGGTACCTGGACAGCGGGTGCTCAAGGCATATGACATCTTAGTAAAGATGTTATAGGGTTAATAGATTGGCTTGTGGCTTGCTAGTGAGTTATGCTAATTATATTAATTATGTTATTATGTTAAGGTTTAGTGGTTTATGTGTGATGGTTGTATGGTATGTAGTTTCTATGGAGGTCATATGAAGACCAATGACAAGCAAGCTTAAAATGTGATTGATCGTTGTTTAAGATTATAGTTTAATGAGTAAATTAAGTGATCGGTGTGGCTTGTGTGTTTTCCGAGCTTGGTGGTCCGACGCCTATTCCGAAATACCTCTCCAGTCAGGTACCCCAAGTTCTTTGTGAGCCAGGCACGTTGTTGCTCGGGGTTTGGCCTGGTACTATGTGTACCGCAGAGGTCTGTGTCATCTTTCTGGACACCCTCACTCGTGTGTTTGAGTTGTACATCCCGCTGAGAGAAAGACGGTAATGGGGCAACGACTTGTGAGTTGTGGTTGTGTTTGGTCGCTTGTAGCACGCTCATGGTTGGGGTATGGACACCACTGGATGTACTGGTCTCCAGCTAATCTTGTGTTCCAGTGCCTCACTTTAGGGAGCTCTAGCCAGAGTCTCTAAAGGTGCCAGGCATGGGCCTATAGTTGTGTGGTCTGCAGGTGTGGTGTTGGTTGGTCTCTACAATTCTTTCTCTTTGTTGTGTTGTGGTTGTGGAGCGACAGTTGGACCTTTCGTCTGTGACTGGGAGACTGAAAGGTAGTTCTTGTATGGTGTTATCTTGGTTAGATACTGGCATCATGAACCAGTAGTTTATACATGCGTGGTGGCGTTGTTCCTTCCGACTCGATCATTCCAATAGTGTGGTTGTGAGTGGTGACTTTCCAGTTGTGATTCAATTGTGGTACCTTGTGGTTTCAAGTACTTGTACCCTTCGTGGGTACTTGGTTGTTGGGGAACGTGGTGTGCCGGCATTTCAGGTGTTGTTGTGGAGATGTGGAGGTCGTGTCGTGTGACCTTCCACTTGCCGTAGTTTTACCCTCTTATGGGTAGTTCTCTGTGGTGTTTAGCTATTCCAGTGTGTGGCAGACTGGCCCTTGGCTTCCAGTTCAGTTGTCTTTCATTCCTGGTTGGCCTGTGTGGCTCGTGATTACTTATTTTAGTTACTTTGGTGGACTGGTGTCTCTTCACTAGTCATGTTGTTTCCGTTACTTTCTTTGAATTGTGTTAGCTAGTGTGATTATGGTTTATTATAGTTTAATTATATTTAATCCAAGTTTGTGGTAGTTAACAATCGATGTTTCCAGTGAGACCCTTGGGGGTTGAGGTCTCGATTCTTGTGTTGTGGTACTAGTTTGTTGTTATTTTTAGGAGGTCCCCGCTGATTCTATGACTTTTTTAGTCTTACTCCCTTACAGTTTCGTTCAGGTGTTAGCAACGTGGGTTTGGCTTGTAGTTGCGTTGTGGCAGACTTGTACCACCAGCAGTTGAGTTGTAGTTGTAGTGTGTGAGCTTTGCTCCCTCGGGATATGCCCCAGGTACTTGTACTTTTCTCTTGGACATGTAATAATGTATTGGGACAATATAAATTGTCGTAAATGAGTATAAATATATGTACTTTCTATATATTATACTCGTGTGGTTGTCTTTTATATTCTTACTAGTTATTTGTGTGAGCTATCCCTTACAAGACTACGGTCTGTTTGTGATAGGCGGGTCTAGATATGGAGCCTTATTGGGCATAAGTATCAAGGTTTGCTACATTTCATTTTTTGAAATACTTGTTGCCTTTTCTTGAAATGTGTATGGTACCCCCGTCACGATTCAACTTTTTACATATGACTTTTGGGAACTTTGCATAAACAAAAATCAGAAATTCATAAACGCGTCCAGGAGACCTGTCGCGATTCAACTTTAATGCGACCATTGTGTCTATCGTGAATTGCATTTGTTGTCCACCTCGGACTTTGTGCCCATGCTCCTATATGTATACCCATGTCTCATCGTTCCCAAAAAGAGGGAGGCAAACAAGCTAATACACCTAGAGAACCCAAACATCTAGTGAGTTGAGAGAAAGTAATTCCAAGGCGAAGCCCTGCCGGACTGTTGCCTTAAGCTTCCATTGCCTCTCGTCTCCATCATCATCAAGCAGCATCCTCTGCATGTTCCAAGTTCTAGCAAGTCTTCAAGCTCTAGCAAGTGGATCCCTGATCATCATCATCAAAGAGGAAGCACCTCCTTCTCTTATTTTCTTGTTCATATTTGTTTATTCACACCATCATCTCCTCCCATGCCCCACGTGGTTGCCAATCTACCTTTTCAATTCCCTTTTAATCAACACTCCGTCAATACACATACATATACATGCAAACACACACATACCTATTTTTCTAGGGGTTTTAAAAGCCACAACAAGGTATGTTCTTCTTAATGCTCATTTCATTTACTAAGAGTTTGTTGCTACACGTTCTTGGCTAATCCTCTCCTTTTCTTTGTGTGTTTATTTGCAAGGGTAATCAAACTGAAGATGCCTTCTGCCACGGCTGGCCGTGCTTGTAGAAGAAGAAGCGAACCCTCTATCTCCCACACATCTCCCGCTTTAAAGGTATTTCTTGCGATCAATATATTTGCATTTACTGCACTTTTCTCCTTCGACACCCACGTGTTTCTGGCGATCACGTACACATCAAGGAGTTGTGCTCCATTCTTCTTTTTCCCTATTTTTCCCATTATTTTCCTTGTGGACGCTTCGAAGTTCATAAGAACGAAAAAGCATAATCTATAATTATGCTTAGTAGCTCCTAGTTGATACTTTACTTATGGTTAATCATGATATTATAGTTGTTTATATTAACTATACATGTTTAGTAATAGTTGTTGGCCAACTTAGTTGGCAGCAAAGATAGCCTAGAGTGGGGGTGAATAGGAAAAATAAAAACACTGATAAAAATCACCACTTGAAAACTTTGATTAGTGAATGTAGTTGTGTAGTAGAGAGTATCACTGCGAAAGCTATTAAAGAAACAATCACACAAGAACACATAAATTTTATCCTGGTTCATTACTTCCCAAATGAAAGACATACGTCCAGTCCCCAAGCAAATCTTGGGATTTCACTAATAGGGGTACAATCCCCCAGAGGATATACAACCCCCAGTTCCCTACTGGTCCTCTTCCTTTCTGAGTAGGAAGAAAACTACAAGTCAAGAAGCCACTCTTCTAGAAGAAACCCCAGTGCAGTTTTGCTAGACTTAAACCCCCAGCTAGGGTTTGATGACACCAACCCTAGTTTGGTTCTTCCTTTAACCCAAGGGAAACACTGTGTACAGTACCACAGTCGGATAGAATCCACCAGCACCCCACTGGCTTTCTCTTCACATAGGAGGAGGAACACTGTATACAGTCCTACAGTTGGACACAAGTCTTTCTTCGAAAAGAAACAACAAACTGAGAGCTATACAAGAGGAACACTAAGTAACTCAAACTCTCAGCTCACAGACTCTTCCCAGATTCACAATGTAGCATAGAGATAGTGAAGAGAGAAAAGAAGCTTGAATGCTTGAAGACTTCAGATGGCTGTTTGCACACACAATTCTTATTTAGCTCGAGCTCTTTCTCTCTTGTTTGAGTGTATGTGGAGTTAGGTGCTTACTGGTTGTACACTGCTTCAATGATTTTCAGATTTGCTCCTTCTTGTTCTTCAACCTTGCTTCATCCTTTTATGGAGCAGCTAGAAAATATTTGTTGGAGAATAGTCGTTGGAGCTCTTGGATCCGTTGAGACTC
The DNA here is from genome assembly GCA_014218235.1 of Colocasia esculenta. Taxonomy (NCBI): domain Eukaryota; kingdom Viridiplantae; phylum Streptophyta; class Magnoliopsida; order Alismatales; family Araceae; genus Colocasia; species Colocasia esculenta. The sequence goes on from CM024754.1 coordinate 171,897,925, forward strand.
TTCATCTTCTGCTCTTCTTCTCCTTCTGTCTAACAGACACTTGGTGTAGAGAGAGGTCTAGAAATCTGTATGCATAGAAGGCAGTGTCAGACTAAAGAAATATTTTGACAGAAGGCCCATACCTCTTTTTACCTTACGTCCATGTTTCTTGCTGACAACATCTCACCCACCCTGAAGGATAGACAACAAAAAGATCTCAAGGTAGACAGAGAAATAATAAGATAACATGTGAAGTACATTTGAACTTTCATTTTGGCACCATAGACATTTTGAAACATATGAAAATACAGAGGTAATCAATATCTAAGGCAATCGATGTGAAACTGATCAATAATTAATGTGGCAATCGATATTCAAGTCATAACAACAATCGATGTTTAAATATAATAGTAATCGATGTGAAGCAAGACAACAATCGATGTTTAAATATAACAGTAATCTATGTGAAGCAAGACGACAATCGATGTTTAAATATAACAATAATTGATGTGAAGCAGGATAGCAATCGATGTGCTGAAGGCAGTCGATATCTATAAAGGCAATCGATGTTTAAGTTAAACAACAATCAATGTTTAAGTTAAACAACAATCGATATTTAAGTTTAACAGCAATCGATGTGAGTGAAGGCAATCGATGTGAACTTTGGCTGGCCACTTCGACTGATGAGGAAATGGTCACCAATTGATAGGCAATAACTTCAATCAATATAAAACAATAGCAATTGATAGACACTTCGATTGGTGTGAGAAATGGATTTCCACTGATGGCTTTTGGACACCAATTGATATCTCACTTCGACTGCCAACATCGACTCATGAAAAAACTTCGACTAATGAAGAAATATAACATAGCAGTCGATGTTGCGCTTCGACTGGTCTAGAAATAACATAGTCAGTCGAAGTTGCGCTTCGATTGCAATCAAATTAAAACGTGATTAGTCGAAGTGAAGAACTTCAGATAAATACAAAGTGGGACTTCGACTAGAATCATTTTCAAGGTGATTAGTCGAAGTGAATAGACTTCGGCTAATATGAAATGCAACTTCGACTGAAGCAGTTATAAAGCGATCATTTGAAGTGAAGAACTTCGACTGGAATCATTACAAAGTAATCAGTCGAGGTGAGAAGCTTCGGATAAAACATGTTATTCTTTATCCATAAATAATCTTGAAACTTGGTAATAAATATATTCATGTTATTTATGATAATCATGAGGTTTTGTTATCACCAAAATAAAAGGATAAAAATATAGGAGTGGTTCAACAATCTCCCCCTTTTTGGTGATGACAAAACTCATATGAATTTTCAAAAAATATTTAATACAACTAATGAACTGAAAATTATAGTATAAAATACTCTCACCCTTTTTGTCAATAACTAAAAAGAAAGGATCTTACCATTTTCATTCTCTCTTTAAGGAATATTCTTACCATTTTGGAGGAGAGGAGTTCAAAAATATTTGAATGAAATGTTTTCTTTTTTTTTTTACTTGCTCCCACTGAATGTGAGGCTTTCCCTTGCTTGATACTTTGGCAAGTCTTCATAATGCTTATTGTCTATCAACCAATGTGGCTTGTCTGTCGATAGCTAGATTTGAGTCTATTGACATTTTCTTATTGATTTCTACTTATTGGTGTTTGATCTTGTTGTTTCTTAACATATCTATTTATTGTTTGTCAAGTCTTCAAGAGTTTTACCTACATTGATCTTATAAAGAAAAACTTGCAAAAGCTTATTAATAGTATTGTAGATTAAATACAAATATGTGACTTCCCGCACTTCGGATTTGAGTTGGATGAAGAGCTAGAAGCTACAAATACCTTGAGCATCCTTTGTTCATGATGATCTAAGGTTATCTTGCAAATGCATTACTCAGGCATAGATACCCAAATCTTTTTGGTTCTTTGATGGTTAGATGCACAGAAATATCCTTTAGGAATCCATATTAAGTGCCTACTTGTGTAGGTGTTTACTGTGTGGCCTAGCTTGTTGCAATGTGAACAATAATGAATATAATTTGTTTTATAAGCCTTCATGCTTTGAATTTTCTTTTGAGAGCATTTTTTAACTACTGAAGCCTTCTTTTGACGCATCTTAGTTTCTTTTACAAATTTTGGCAATGGAGATTTTTCAGGATACTTAGTTTGTTTTCCTTTTTGAGGAGGTTTGTATCCAAGGCCTTGCTTTTTATTGCTAGTTTCAGATCTTTTTAAGCGTAGGGCTAGAGTTGTTTTACCTTTTTATTAATTTTCTAACTAATTCTTTTAAATAAAGATTTTCTTCAGTTACAATTTTCATTTTTTCTTCTAACTCCAATTTTTCATTGTTCTTGGTCTTTAAATCTTCAGACAAAAGATAATTATTATTTTTACTTTCTTTTAATTGTGTTTTCAATTGTTCCATTTCAGATTTAAGATTAGAATTAGTGTTTTCCAAGCAAGTAAGGTTTTTTTTTCAAATTCTTTAATTCTTATACAACACCTTTATGTTTTTCTTAAAGTTCATTAAAAATTTCTTCCAAATCTTCTAATTCAGAATTTGATTCAATGCATGAATTAAAAGATGGGTCAGATTGTACCTCATATAGTCATGCCACGAGGGTTAGACTTACCTGCTCTTCTTCAGAATCTGAGCCTGATGAATCTGATGAGGAGACTTCTTCATTATCCCATGCAGCGACCATGAATTTCTTCTTATATTTCTTGTGCTTCTTCTTGGATTTTTCTAGCTGACCAGTCTTCTTGAGTCATGGACAGACTGATCTTAGATGTCCAAGCTTTCTGCATTCATAGTAGATTGGTTCTTTCTCCATTTTCTCTTTCTTTTAGATCCTTTTTGACCCATTCTTCTTCTTCTTAAGGATCTTCTGAAGTTTTGATAGGACATCATCAACATTACTATCTTCAGAACCTGCACTTTCTGAACTGGAAGATGAAGAGGTGGGAGGATCAGCTATGACTTTAAATGCGTTAGTGACATTTTTTTTGGATGTGCTTGCAGATAGTCACTATATATTGATTTCATGTGCCATCAATGATCTAATAAGTTTTTCTAATGACATAGTAGTAAGGTCATTAGCTTCTTTGATGGCTGTCACTTTGGGTGTCCACTGGTTTGGTAGGGATCTGAGAATTTTGATTACCATATCCCCCGTAGTAGATGCCTTACCAAGCCCTGCAAGACCATTAGTTATGTCAGTGAATCTGCTATACATTTGTGTAATAGTCTCACCTGTCAGCATTTAGAACTTCTCATATTGAGTGACCAAGATGTCAATCCTGGTTTCCTTTACTTTGTAGGTTTCTTCATAAGTGAGCATCAGCTTGTCCCACATTTCCTTGGTTGATTTGCAAGTTGATATTCTGTTGAATTCACTCCTTGTTAAGGCACAACATATGAGGTTCTTGGCTTTACTATTCTGAGAAAACATCTTTTTGTCATTGTCTGTCCACTCTTCTCTTGGGTTGAGAACTATCAGATCTACTTCTTCAGTGATAGTCCATAGCTGATAGTCATACCCTTGGAGGAAGAACTTCATCCTTGTTTTCCAATAGTTGTAATCTTCTCCATCAAACAAGGGTGGCTTGTTGACAAATTGGCCTTCAGCAAATCCTTGAGTTGTCATTGATCTTAGCTCTTTAGATCGTTGGATCTTTTGTTTTTCTGATACTACTTGTAGGTATCGGAAGATGTGAAGAGCTTGGCTCTAATACCACTTTTTAGCCAACTTGGTTGGCAACAAAGATATCCTAGAGGGGGGGGGGGTGAATAAGAAATTTGATAACATATATAAAAATCACCACTTGAAAATATTGGTTAGCGAATGTAGTTGTGTGCAGTAGAGAGTAGCAGTGCGGAAGCTAATAAAGAAATAATTACACAAGAACACAAAAATTTTATCCTGGTTCGGTACTTCCCAAATGGAAGACCTACGTCCAGTCCCCAAGCAAATCTTGGGATTTCACTAACTGGGATACAATCCCCCCAAGGATATACAACCCCCAGCTCCCTACTGGTCCTCTTCCTTTCCGAGTAGGAAGGAAACTCACTTCTATTACAGGTCAAGAAGCCACCCTCCTGGAACAAATCCTAGTGTGGATTTGCTAGACTTAAACCCCAAACTAGGTCTTACTGACACCAACCACAGCTAATTCTTCCCTTAACCCGAGGGAAACACTATGTACAGTCTCACATCTAGACAGAATCCACCGGTACCCCACTAGCCTTCTCTTCACACAGGAAGAGGAATATTGTATGTTGTCCTACAGCTAGACACAAGTCTTTCTTAGGAAAGAAAGATCAAACTGAGAGTTATACAAGACAAACACTAAGGAACTCAAACTTTAAGCTCACAGACTCCCCGATTTACAATGTACCGCAGAGAGAGTGAAGAGAGAAAAGAAGCTTGAATGCTTGAAGACTTTAAATGGCTGCTTGTGTGCACACTTCTTCTTGGGCTCAAGTTCTTTCTCTCTTACTTGAGTGTATGTGGAGTTTGGTGTTTACTGGATGTACACTACTTCAAAGGTTTTTAAATTCACTCTTTTTTCTTCTTCAACCTTGCTTCATCCTTTTATGGAGCAGCTAGAACAAATCGTTGAAGAATAGCTGTTGGAGCCCTTAGATCCATTGAGCCCCTTCATTTTCTGCTCTTCTTCTCCTTCTGTCTAACATACACTTGGTGTAGAGAGAGGTCTAGAAATCTGTACGCATAGAAGACAGTGTCAGACTAAAGAAATATTTTGACAGAAGGTCTATACCTCTTTTTTGTTTACATCCATGTTTCCTAATCACAACATCTCACCTACCATGAAGGATAGACAACAAAAAGATCTCCAGTCAAATAGCGAAATAATAAGATAACATGTAAAGTACATTTGAACTTTCATTTTAGCACTGAAGACATTTTGAAACATTTAAAATATAGAGGTAATCAATATCTAAGGCAGTCGATGTGAAACTAATCAGTAATTGATGTGGCAATCGATATTCAAGTCATAACGACAATCAATGTTTAAATATAATACTAATCAAGGTAAAGCAAGACATCAATCGATGATTATATATAACAGTAATCGATGTGAAGCAAAACAACAATCGATGTGTTGAAGGCAATTGATATCTGAAGCAATTGATTGGTCAAGGCAATCGATATATATAAAGGCAATCAATGTTTAAGTCAAACAACAATCGATATTTAAGATTAACAGTAATCGATGTGAACTTTGACTGGCCACTTTGACTGATGGGGAAATGGTCAGCAATTGATAAGCAATAACTTCAATTGATATAAAACAATAGTAATTGATAGACACTTCGATTGGCGACGGAAATGGACTTCGACTGATGACTTTTGTTCACCAATCAATTTCTCACTTCGATTGCTAACATCGACTCATGAAGAAACTTCTACTAATGAAGAAATATAACGTAGCAGTTGATGTTGCGCTTTGACTGCTAGCATCGACTGGACATGAAATAACGCAAGCGGGCGAAGTTGCGCTTCGACTGCAATCAAGTTAAAACGTGATTATTCTAAGTGAAGAACTTCAAATAAATATGAAGTGGGACTTCGACTAGAATCATTTTCAAGGCGATTAGTCAAAGTGAATAGACTTCGGATAATATGAAATGCGACTTCGACTGAAGCAGTTATAAAGCGATTAATCGAAGTGAAGAGCTTTGACTGGAATCATTACAAAGTAATCAGTCGAAGTGAGAAGCTTTGGATAAAACATGTTATTTCTTATGCATAAATAATCTTGAAAAACTATAATAAATATATTCATGTTGTTTATGTTAATCATGAAGTTTTGTTACCACTAAATTAAAATGATAAAATATAGAAGAGGTTCAACAATAGTTAGTTGTCTAACTGTGAGTAGTGAGGTGTTTATTTATGTTGAGTAGAAAGCATGCATAGGTTCCAACTTTCAATGTGTTTTCTTTAAATTGTTATATGTGAGCTGATATGTGGACTTCGGTGATTTAGTGCTTTCTTCTGTTGCACATGGATTATTTATATGGTTGTTTTGAGGTGTTTCCCTACTAAGCCTATGACTTTGTGAGACTCTCACACCTACACCCCTCTTTCAGGTGTTTAGCGAGCGTGGTTTCGTGGATGCGGACCTATAGCACCAATAGTTGTGTGAGCTTGGGGTCTTGTGTACACCTTGGGGTATGACCCAGGTTGTTGTACTTTTCTTTTGAACTTGTAATAATGTAGCAGGACAATGTATAAGAGATCATGTACTTTATCATGTATATTTATACAGTGTGGTTGTCTTTTATATTCTTACTGGACACATGTGTGTAATATCCCTTGCGAGACTTTGATCTGTTCACTAAAGGCTGATCTATATATGGAGCCTTCTTAAGCATAAATATCTAGAGTCGCTATAGTTGGTATTAGAGCAGAGTCCATTTAAAATATGAAACGACATTAAGATTAAAATGTCCCAAAACATAATTAAATATCCACTGCTGGTAGTAGGTCCACGAATTTCTGTATGAGTTTTCATGTATAGGTGTGTTATGTTATAATATGTATTATTGTTGGTGTGTTATGGAGCTAGTATGAGAAGCAGTGCAGTTGGGAAATGATTTGATTTGGCATTGTAATCTGTGAAAATAAAATGGTTCTCTGAGAAAAATGTGATAGGAAGTGATGATATTATTAAGTAATCAACATATTTAATAGGACTAGTGGTGTAATATCAATTGTTCAGGTATAAGGAAAAGCAGTTAACCTGAGCATGCCAGTGTGTTAGCTTTATTGCAGAGAGGTATTATTGTTTGAAAGTTATTGGTTATAGAGGGCTGAAGGGATTACACTATAGATATTTAAGGTATTTACGGACTGTCTTAGTAAGTGCAGGAAGGTAGCTTAGATGGTAAGATTATTAGAATTTCAGAAGACTTTAGGTGTTTGCATGATTGAAATTCATTCCAGATGATGTATAAGTAAATAGAGAAGCAATAGTTTCAGGCAGTAGACTTTAGAATGATGTTGTTATTGAAAGATGTAATGGTGTTAGAAAGTTTTGCATAGAGTTGGTAAAGGTGTATACAGATATGAGCAGTTTGTTACAGAGAGAGCAAATGAAGATGCTTATTGGGTTAACTTTTTTGAAGATAGGTTATCCAGCTAACAAGTGGCAACTTGTGGTTATCCAACCAGTAAGTCAGTTGAGAAGTAGATGAGAAATGTCAGTTTGACCAAAATAAAGAGATAGATTGCAAGGAAATAAGAGCTTTTGTTGAGATAATTAAAGGGTTTGAATGGAATTTGTATTTGCTCGTGGAAATATTGATGTTAGGGAGTATACCGCAGTGGTAGTGTTTCAGTGATTAAGGATGGAGCAATTGTAGTAGAGTAAGTTAAAAGGTAGATGCTGAGGATACTTATGTACAGATAAGGATTTCAGATTTGCAGAAATTGTTTAATTTTTTAATGAAGTTTGAGTATCAGTAGATCAGTGCAGATTATAAAGCAGTGTGCAGAATAGAGAAAAAGGTAAGACAAATCATTTTGTTTAATGAATTGGGTTGTAACGACCCTCCTTACACCGGTACGATTATACCAATCTACGTCGGTGTAAAGAACGCCGTCACAGTGAGACATTTACCCAACACTAACATTAGATTGAGATGTACACGAATAACAAAAGATTACAGCGGAAATAAAATAACAATCTTATTCCATCATCAACATTCTATCCACAGTCCATATAGCATAAAAGAAATATATATGCCCATATTATTACAACTCCAACATAATTTGCATTGTCCATATGAAATACATCATTTATTGTTTACATACTTATGGAATGAAGTACAATATAGAAATCTCCACAACAATAGCTACTCCTCCCGCTCGGAGTCGCTCCTAACTATCTCCTCCTCCGAAGTGGGGACACCTGTCACACCTGTATGCCGAAGCAAGTATGAGTCTAAACAGACCCAGCAAGCAATCTATGCACAACACCCTTATACAAGTCATATGCACATGTTATTTGTTAACACTAGATAGTAACACATGTTGCATGCTTCATAAAATTTAGCTACTATTCATGGAAACCTATAGTAATAGAACACATGGTCCATGCTTATGACATTAAGCAATTAACATACTAATCCTACACATGCTTTCTACACCTTTTGTTCATCATGCTTCAAAGATTTAAATCTCATTCAAACCATATTGCAACTATACACAATTTAAGCATGGAACTATATATAAAGTAAATAGCATACCTAGTATGGATTCTATTTATTTTCTCATGTATTTAACACAATTGTACACACATTTTGCTTGCTGTTTTGACATAAATTTAACACATTCACATGGGATTACACTATTTCACATGATAACACATTCACATAACAATTTCACATGCTCATAATTCACATTGCACATTTCACATGATCATATTCACATATTGACATTTTACACTTAGTTGCCGTGACACATAGTCCAAACCACCACTAGAAGGACACACATATACACATACACATATTCATCACCTAGGCAACACAGAGATAGATCTTGTTTAACTACGCAGAACTGGGAGAAGCACTCACCACCCTAACCAGTGGTACTTGTCCACCTCCAGGATTTCATGCTAATGCCCTTAGGATATCACTCACATTGAACCTTCCCGTAGGGACTTTACTACGGTACAGTTCCACAGCCCCCTATGGTAGCAGTGTCACTAACGACACAGTTTACTCATTTTCACATGATCACATTGTTTGCACATTATACACATGCATTAATTTACACATTCACATGTACTCCTAGAATTCACACATGCTTCAGTTTATCTAGCATAAGTTTACTTTCACAGTTATAAAATAACTTATATCACAGACCTAGACATGTTGTTAATTACTGAATCACACAAGATTAAACATAATATATTGACATGGAAATTTTCCATTGTTAAACTAGTAAAAATATCTACTGCCATCAAAACAGAACGAAAATTTTATCATAGGTCCTAAACAGTAAACATACCACATACTCAATTTTTCAGAATTTTTAGATTTGCACACTAATTATAATAATTAAAATAGATATCTTGCATTTTCACTAAGAACCTCATTTAGCAGGGTTTACATTTATACAGTCAGTTCTAACAGTTCAGAAACATGCAATCAGTCATCATGTTATCATGAAAAAATTATGAAATCCAAACTCACAACAGATCTATTTACACAAGATTAAACATGGTCATATTATGCTCACAGTTAAATTTTAGGAATTTTAATAATTAACATAAATCACAGAAATTTGTTACATCCTCATGATATGACCTACTGATTGTACTTGACTTAAGAAAATTTTCACAGTATGTGCACACATCCAGAAGTCCGAAAAATACACCATAAAGATCAAATATGGATTCTGTAAAAAAACCTGATGAACTTGGCAGCACAGAGGTTGCCGCCAACCGGATTAACGACACACGATGTTGCCGCTAATCCTGGATCTAAATGGCAGCAAGCTGGCCGTTAAGTTCCTATCTGCAAAAGTGCAGACTGCTCGCACAAACCATGATTAACGGGGGTTCCAGGACACGAGGAAATATCTGTAAAAATACCTGGGACCTAGAAGACATGTGTAGGGATGATGTACAACAGTTACTTGCCTCTGAAAAATTGTTAGATAGGATTATTTTTTCCGAAGATGCTCTCCTCAGCCAAGCCAAGAAGCGCCTCAAATGTCCCCTCGAACCGGCTTCTGTGATGGAATATGTTGCACGCCGGAGTTGGGGAAGCTTCACAGATGTTCAAAGTCTCCCCCAGTCGATGTAGATCGCCAGGAGACGCACCACAACACTGGGTCTAAGTCTCCCAAGTTCAATTTTTCGCACAGGTTTTCTAGGGTTTTGACAAGAGCCAAAAGGGACCTAATCCGACGAAGAGGGGTGTTTTTATAGAGCCAAGGGGTTTGGGTATGCGCTTAGAAAGGAATCCTGCTGTTGGACAGAGGTTTCCAAATAAAGAACCGAAGGAAACGTAGCCGTTTCAGATCTGAAACCGCAAAAATTTTGGGAAATAGACGTCCACATTCCTGGGCATCTACTAGGAATAAACATCCATCAATTTGGACGTCGACTCCTTGTAAACGTCCACTCATGTTGACGTCAATTGGCCTCTCGGCCAAAACACATAAATGACCAGAAATACATATTCACTATATACATATACATGCAATGTAAGGTATAACTTAAACACCATCTATACAATATGAAGAAAACAATATGCACATAAATAAACACGCATATATATATATGTACAACATTATTTAATTATAATATGTACAGAAATAAATATATGTATTTATACATATACATATATACACATAGCTACATACACATCATCTAAACATCACATGACCAAAATCTAAATAAAAGAGCAAAATCCGAGGGCCTTACACCCTCACCCCCTTAAAGAAAAATTCGTCCTCAATGTTATAACGACACTACTCAAACAATTGGGGATACTTCTTCATCATAGCATCTCAAGCTCCCAAGTAGCCTCCTCTCGTGAAAAGTTCCGTCATAACACCTTCACGGACGCAATGCTCTTGTTCCGGAGGTGCTGAACCTTCTGATCAAGAATAGCTACTGGTTGATCAACATACGATAGATCTGGCTGGATCTCCACTGGCTCATGACTAATAACATGAGATGGATCACACACATACCTCCTAAGCATGGATACGTGGAAAACAGGATGCACACTCGCTAGCGTTGGGGGTAGATCTAGCTCATATGCCATGCTGCCCATCCGCCTAAGAATCTCATACGGGCCATTGAATCTAGGGCTCAACTTACTATGCCTGCCAAATCTGACAACACCTCGAGTAGGCGAAACCTTCAGAAAAACATGCTCGCCCACATCGAACTCCAAATCCTTTCTCCTGTTGTCAGCGTAACTCTTCTGCCTATCCTCCGCCACAACAAGCTGTTAGAATGTGGAGCCCGAACTCTGAAGCATATCTCTATAAGGGGTCAGGTCGCGGTTCAACATTCGACTGCCACAGCCGAAGTCAGAAATTGAAGCAGCCGACTGAATGATTCGACTCACGTAGTCGAATGTCAGATTGAATAATTCGACTCACATAGTCGAATGACAGATGTGAATGATTCGACTCATGCAGTCGAATGTCAGCATGAAGGATTCGACTTATGCAGTCCAATGTCGTTCTGAGGCAATTCAGAGACAGGACCCTTTTGCCCTTGTGTGACTCGATTGTGGCGCCCTTTCCTCCCAGTATATAAAAGGGGGTTTTGTCCTCTTTGTATGTGACATAGTGTGTATCTTTTCTTGGAGAAGAAGCATTGAAAGCTGCTGTGGCCGTGGACGTAGGAAGGTTTCTTGCCTCCGAACCACGTAAAAATTCTGGTGTTCCTGTCTTCTTCTTCCCACCTCCTTCTATCTCTCTCTGGTATCTACGAGTGGGTAGTGTGAGAGAGTTGTCGCAGGTCTGTGCAGCAGTGCTGTCCACCCCCAACACAAGCCTCTGCCTGATAAGTTGGATCTTATCCGAAGTCTCCTGCACTAACTCCGGACCAATCAACTGCCTATCACCAGTCTCCTCCCAGCACAAAGGAGATCTACACGGCCGCCCATACAACGCCTCAAATGGAGCCATACCAATACTCGCTTGAAAACTGTTTTTATATGCTAACTCCACAAGAGGTAAATGATGGTCCCAATCACCCTTCCAATCCATCACACATTCTCTCAACATATCCTCGAGAGTCTGGATAGTCCTTTCAGACTGTCCATCTGTTTGAGGATGGAATGCCGAACTAAGCTTTAATTCAGAACCTAAAGCCTCTTGAAGACCCTTCCACAACCTCGAAGTAAATCTCGGATCTCAATCCGAAATGATCGACTTCGGCGCACCATGCAACCTAACAATGCTACTAACATACAACCTAACCAAACTTTCCACTGACTGCTTCTTCTTCATAGGAAAGAAATACGTAGTCTTAGAGAATCTATCTACAATTACCCAAATCGAGTCATTGCCCCTCACTGATCTGGGCAAACCCGTTACAAAATCCATAGTGATGGCATCTCACTTCCATACTGGGATCTCCATCTTCTGCATAAGACCAGATGGTCCCCGACGCTCGGCCTTCACTTGCTGGCATACTAAACACTCGGACACAAAATCCGCCACATCCTTCTTCATGCCAGACCACTAAAATGATCTCTTCAAATCCTGGTACATCTTAGTGTTACCTGGATGAATAGAGAATCTCGATCTATGAGCTTCTGCAAGAACATGCTCATGGACATATGCAATATCGGGAACACATACTTGGTGATGGAATCTTATCTCACCATCCTCATCACGAGCAATTCTTGCCTTGCCCACCAACTCCTGAAGCCTAGGATCAGCCTTCTGTTGCTCAATCACCTCATCAAGCACAGTAGACCGAATAGACAACTGAGCTACAAAAGCCTGACATAATAATGGCTCTAACTCAGTCATCGCATATGCAGCATCCTCCAACATCTTCCAATCCTGCTGGAGCAAAGACCTCTTCCTGCTAAGATCATCTGCCACGACATTCGCCTTCCTTGGATGATACTGAAGATCGAAGTCGTAGTCCTTGAGGAACTCAATCCATCTCCTCTGCCGCAGGTTTAACTACTTCTGCGAAAGAGATACCTCAAGCTCTTGTGCTCAGAGAACACCTCAAATCTGACACCATAAAGATGGTGCCTTCATATCTTTAGTGCATGAACCACTGCCGCAAGCTCCAAATCATAAGTCAGATAGTTACGCTCATGCTCCTTCAATTGGCGAGATGCATATGCTACTACCCTACCATGCTGCATCTACACACAGCCTAGACCAATCCAAGATGCATCCGAATAAATAACAAAACCCTCTACAACACTCGGTAAAATCAACACCGGTGCAGAAGTATGATTAGCCTTCAACAGTTGAAAGCTACTCTCACAATCCTCGGACCAGACAAACTTCACACCCATTCTGGTTAGCTTAGTCAAAGGTGCAGCGATGGATGCAAATCCTTTGATGAATCTCATATAATAGCCTGCCAAACCAAGGAAACTTCGAATCTCTGATGGGGTCCTGGGAATCTCCCAATCTAATATAGCATGGACCTTCACTGGATCAACTGCTACACCAGCACCAGAGATAACATGCCCAAGGAAATGAATCTCGCGCATCCAGAAATCACACTTGCTGAACTTTGCTTATAGCTTGTGCTCTCAGAGAACTTCTAACACTACCCTCAGATGATCACAGTGTGTAGCCTCATCCGCAGAATAGACTTGCACATCATCGATGAACACTACTACAAAACTATCTTAATAAGGCCTTAACACTCTGTTCATGAGATCCATGAACACTGCAGGGGTGTTGGTTAGACCAAAAGGAAGAACCAAAAACTCATAATGTCCATAACGAGTCCTAAAGGCCGTCTTGGACACATCCTCACTCCTAATCCTCAATTGATGATAGCTGGACCGCAGATCAATCTTAGAAAATACCTATGCATTCTGCAATTGGTCAAATAAATCATCAATCCGCGGCAAGGGATGCCTGTTCTTCACAGTCACCTGGTTGAGCTTCCTATAATCAATGCACAACCTAAGTGAACCATCCTTCTTCTTTACAAACAATACAGGTGCGCCCCAAGGGGATATACTAGGGTGAAAAAAACCCTTATCCAGCAAATCCTGCAACTGCTTCCTTAACTCAGCTAATTCCGTAGGTGCCATCCGATATGGAGCCTTTGAGATAGGAGAGGTGACCGGAAGCAACTCTATAGTAAAATCTATCTCCCTAACCGGTGGCAATCCAGACAAATCATCGGGAAATACATCTAAAAACTCCTACACTACATCAATCTCCTCAAGGGTAGGTGACTGATCAGCCTTTGGTACTAAAGCCACGCTGGCAAGAAAAGCGTCACAACCCTTGTTCACCATTCTCATCGCCTTCATGGTGGAGATAACAAATCTTCACGCTAAGTTCCTTGGCAATGGATGTGAAAACTCATCCTCACCATGAATACGAAGAGTGATCTTCTTCTTATGAAAATCTACTAACGTATGGTGCTCCTCTAGCAAATTCAACCTAGAATAGCATCATAGTCCTTCATCTTTAGCAAATAGAAGCACCCTTCTAAGACTCGGTCCTCAATGCACACAGGTAAAGACGAAATACACTTCCTGGTCGATACCGTTCCCGCTGGTGTGTTCACAAACAAAGGGACCCCTAACTCCTCAGGCTCTACACTAGACTCTATAGCTAACTGCCTAGAAAACCGCTCGAAAATGAAGGAGTGAGTGGCACCCGTATCAAATAAAACCCGAGCGTGCACACACATGAAAAGAACCGTACCTTCCATGACGTTTTCTGCTTGCTCTGCGTCCTCATGCGCCAATGCAAACACTCGAGCTTGGGCTCGAGGCCTTACTAGTCTTCCTGTCACTGGCGCTGCTGGGGCTGGGGCTCCACGCTGGACTCCCTACTGAAGCCTGGGACAGTCCCTGATCTGATGCTCATTGCTACCGCACTTTAGGCACTTCCCCGCTAACTTCTAGCATTCCGTACCACCATGTTCCCTTCCACAATGAGGACACTCCTTCTTGCCACTAGGCTTGACGCTGGGGGACCGCGGTGCAACTGCCTGCTGACTACTCGCTGACACTGCGGTGACTGGTACGCCACTTTCTTCCTGTCCTGACGCTGGAATGGTGGCGCGGATCTCCTCTGCGAAGCCTTCTTTTCTTCCAGATATTGCTCCATTTCACTCTCCTGCCTGCAAACCGCACTGAGCGCCTCATCAAGGGTATGATGGTCAAATGTCACGAGCCTCAACCTCAGTGATGGCTTAAGGCCCATCACAAATTTCTTTGCCTTCCTGCGCTCATCAGCCACTATGTGAGGTGCATATTTAGATAATTATGCAAACCTGGCCTCGTACTCAAGCACCGTCATGGAGCCCTGAGTAAGAGTGAGGAACTCCTGCTCCATCTTGTCTTGAATATGCTTGGGAACAAACTTGGCCTAAAAGAGCCTCAGGAACTCATCCCAAGCTACCTCGATAGCACCGTCCTAAAACCGCGTACGTAGTAAAGAAGCCCACCACACATCGGCTCTCTCCTGCAACAAACCACCCATAAGGACCAATCTAGACGAATCTAAACTTAATCATAAATACATACATATTTAACTAACAAATACCTGTAGCATGTAAGTGGCCAAGTTGACCTTGTCCTCCTCAGCACACCTAATGGCTCGGAAGATCTTCTCGATCTCCCTCATCCAGCTCTCCACCAGCAATGGCTGACTCTCCTCCTTAAAAGAGGGTGGAACCATCCTCTTGAATCGCTCCATGATGGAAGGACCACCATGTTCTTGTTCCTTGGGAACTAGAGTTGGAGCCTGAGTCTGCCACAACAATTAATATAAATAACACATAAGCAACATAGCAATTATACATTTAATAAACAAAGACTACTTCTATCTAACATTTCTAATCTGAGCCTCCAGCTGGGCCTGCATAGCCTGCACCAAACCTTAATGTACAGGTGGTGGTGGAGGAAGAACTGTAGGAGCCTGGGGTGCTGGGGCCTGCTGCTCATCCTTGTCCTCACGCCTCTGCTCATCCTCTCGAGCATGGGCACCACGCCTACCACGAGAAGCCATAGCTTGTAAAACAATTTAATCAAAGTTAGAATGTAAGTTATTTAGTCCTAACCATTTTCTTATCTATATTTCATTCATTATTAATTATCTTCTACATATGTGAACAATTCTATAAAGACTTAGCATATTATGAAGATAATGGTATATTCATGTACAATCTCAACTTGTTGCTCTGATACCAATCTCTGTAACGATCCTCCTTATACTGGTACGATTATACCAATCCACGTTGGTATAAAGAACTCCATCACAATGGGACATTTACCCAACACTAACATTAGATTGAGATGTACACGAATAACAAAAGATTACAGCAGAAATAAAATAACAATCTTATTCCATCATCAACATTCTATCCGCAGTCCATATAGCATAAAAGAAATACAGATGCCAACATTATTACAACTCCAACATAATTTACATTGTCCATATTATTGTTTACATACTTATGGAATGAAGTACAATATAGAAATCTCCACAACAATAGCTACTCCACCCACTCGAAGTCGCTCCTAACTATCTCCTCCTCAGAAGTGGAGACACCTATGACACCTATACGCCGAAGCAAGTATGAGTCTAAATAGACCCAGCAAGCAATCTATGTACAACACCCTTATACAAGTCATATGCACATGTTATTTGTTAACACTAGATAGTAACACATGTTGCATGCTTCATACAATTTAACTACTATTCATGAAAACCTATAGTAATAGAACACATGGTTCATGCTTATGACATTAAGCAATTTAACATACTAATCCTACACATGCTTTCTACACCTTTTGTTCATCATGCTTTAAAGATTTAAATCTCATTCAAACCATAATGCAACTATACACAATTTAAGCATGGAACTATACATAAAGTAAATTGCATACCTAGTATGGATTCTATTTATTTTCTCATGTATTTAACACAATTGTACACACATTTTGCTTGCTGTTTTGACATGAATTTAACACATTCACATCGGATTACACTATTTCACATGATAACACATTCACTTAACAATTTCACATGCTCATAAATTCACATTGCACATTTCACATGATCATATTCACATATTCACATTTTACACTTAGTTGCCGTGACACATAGTCCAAACCACCACTAGAAGGACACACATACACATATCCATCACCTAGGCAACACAGTGATAGATCTTGGTTTACTACGCAGAACCGGGAGAAGCACTCTCCACCCTAACCAGTAGTACTTGTCCACCTCCAGGATTTCATCCTAATGCCCTTAGGATATCACTCACATTGAACCTTCCCATAGGGACTTTACTACGATACAGTTCCACAGCCCCCTATGGTAGCAGTGTCACTAACGTCACAGTTTACTCATTTTCACATGATCACATTGTTTGCACATTATAGACATGCATTAATTTACACATTCACATGTACTCCTAGAATTCACACATGCTTCAGTTTATCTGGCATAAGGTTACTGTTCACAGTGATAAAATAACTTATATCACAGACCTAGACATGTTGTTAATTACTGAATCACACAAGATTAAACCTAATATGTTCACATGGAAATTTTCCATTGTTAAATCAGTAACAGTATCTACTGTCATCAAAACAGAATGAAAATTTTATCATAGGTCCTAAACAATAAACATACCACATACTCAATTTTTCAATTTTTTTGAATTTGCACACTAATTATAATAATTAAAATAGATATCATGCATTTTCACTAAGAACCTCATTTAGCAGGGTTTACATTTATATAGTCGGTTCTAACAGTTCAGAAACATGCAATCAGTCATCATGTTATCATGGAAAAATTATGAAACCCTAACTCACAACAGATCTATTTACAAAGGATTAAACATGGTCATATTATGCTCACAGTTCAATTTTAGGAATTTTAATAATTAACATAAATCACAGAAATTTGTTACATCCTCATGATATGACCTACCGATTGTACTTGACCTAAGAAAATTTTCACAGTATGCGCACACATCCAGAAGTCCGAAAAATACACCATAATAATCAAATATGGATTCTGTAAAAAAACCTGATGAACTTGGCAGCACAGAGATTTCCGCCAACCAGATTAATGGCACACGATGTTGCCGCTAATCCTGGATCTTAACGGCAGCAAACTGGCCGTTAAGTTCATGTCTGCAAAATTGCAGACTGCTCGCACAAACCATGATTAACGGGGTTCCAGGACACGAGGAAAATTCTGTAAACATACTTGGGACCTAGAAGACATGTGGAGGGATCATGTACAACGGTTACTTGCTTATGAAAAATTGTTAGATATGATTATTTTTGCCGAAGAAGCTCTCCTCAGCCAAGCCAAGAAGCGCCTCAAATCTCCCCTCGAACCGGCTTCTGTGATGGAATATGTTGCACGCCGGAGTCGAGGAAGCTTCACAGATGTTCAAAGTCTCCCCCAGTCGATGTAGATCGCCAGGAGACGCACCACAACACCGGATCTAAGTGTCCCAAGTTCAGTTTTTTCGCACAAGTTTTCTAGGGTTTTGACAAGAGCCAAAAGGGACCTAATCCGGCGAAGAGGGGTGTTTTTATAGAGCCAAGGGGTTTGGGTATGTGCTTAGGTAGGAACCCTACCGTTGGACGGATGTTTCCAAATAAAGAACCGAAGGAAACGCAGCCGTTTCCAGATCTGAAACCGCAGAAATTCTAGGAAATAGACGTCCACATTCCTGGCCATCTACTGGGAATAAACTTCCATCAATCTGGACATCAACTCCTTGTAAACGTCGACTCATGTTGACGTCAATTGGCCTCTCAGCCAAAACACATAAATGACCAGAAATACACATTCACCATATACATATACATGCAATGTAAGGTATAACTTAAACACCATCTATACAATATGAAGAAAACAATATGTACATAAATAAACAAGCATATATATACATGTACAACATTATTTAATTATAATATGTACAAAAATAAATATACATATTTATACATATACATATATACACATAGCTACATACACATCATCTAAACATCACATGACCAAAATCTAAATAAAAGAGAAAAATCCGAGGTCCTTACATGGGTATTTGGATTTCGAGATTGTCAGCGTTTCAATGAAAGTTATTTGTATGCTAAAGGAAAGTTACAGTTATGAATTAGAAAGTTTGATTGGTGTAGTTGAATTAATCAAGTAAAGGGATAGTCAAAGCATGGTTTTCCGTAACGTCGCGGTACATGCGAACCGCATCGTGCCTGGGCTTCCATATGGTGGGGCAGTAGGTGGTGCCTCTAGTTTAATACTTTATACAATAATCTTTGTCTTGTGGGGCATCATCCTTGAATTTCTTATTCATGATAGCCGCACAGTTGGGCTTTCTACTTAGTAGCGAACATTGAATAAAGAAGCAACGATCTTGATAAGAAATTTACTCTTTGTTTACGATTCTTTCAAGGAAAGATCCATATGATCATATTGGCTCTATAGCGGAAAAGGTCTTTCTTTCATGAACTAGATCACAACAGACAACGATCTTCTTACTAAGAAAGCAACGTTTCACGAATCAGATAGGGCCACATGAGGACCAGAATAAGCATTCTAACGCTTTATAGAGCCTAAAAGATTGATTCCAGAGTTCAAGATCAGATCTTATATAGAATTGAGCCCAGGCACGATGACCATAGCATGATGCAGTGGTATGCATGGGCGACCAGACCACGTCGGTCTGGTGCCCCCCCCCCCCCCCCCCCCTTGCCACGATGACCATAGCATGATGCCAGTGTTAGATAGGATTGGGAGTTAGGTTTTTTTTTTTTTTTTTCTTTCTCCCCCCTCTCCCCGATGAATTTCTTCTTTGTTTTATTTTTTCTCTCCCCACCCCCTCCCCGTGTGCATTTTGACTTTTTCCCCCTTCCCCAACCCAAATGCATTTTTTTCCTTCCACCTCCCCCCCCTACGCATTATCCAATGCGTTTGGTTCTATTTTTTATTATTTTATTATTTTTACTTAAATTCCTCCCACCCAATGCATTAAACATCTCAAGTCCTCAACGCAAGTACTTCAATCTATCTCTTCTACCTCTCTTCCACCTCCATTCTTTCTATTCATAGAAGAGAGAATAATAGGATGAGAGAGGGAGAGAGAGAGAGAGGAGAGGAGAAATCACGAGAGAGAGGAGAGTGGAGAGAGAGTATAGAAGCGATGAGAGATATGAGGTAGATGTGAGAGGAGAGGATAAGATAGTGCGGGGAGGAGGTGATCGCCCAAGAGAGGAGAGAGAGAGAAGAGCATAAAAGAGATGAGAGATATGAGAGAGATGCGAAGAGGAGAGAGAGGAGGCAGAGTGGGAAGGAGACGACCACCAAGAGAGAGGAGAGAGAGAGGAGCGAGACGATGTGAAGAGGCAGCAGAGTGTGGCGGTGTGTCACACAACTCCTGCACGGGTGGAGTTCGATGCGAGAGAGAGGAGAGGGAGTAGAGAATATATGAGAGAGAGAAGCGCAGAGAGAGAAAAGAGAGGAGAGAGTTCCAAGAAAGATGAGAGCAAAGAGAGGAGAGAGAGTAGAGAAGAAATGAGATAGATGAGAGAGATGCGAGAGGAGAGAGAGCAGAGAGATGAGGTGGAAAAGGATGAGAAGAGTATAGAATACTTGAATTGTTAATAAAATAACATCTTTGTGTATTTTTTAATATTAATATTTATGTCAACTTGTTAATGCATGTTAATGATATTGTCCTATGTGACTGGTGTAACTTTAAGAGTGCCTCCGCGAGGACGTGGTGATGATATTGGGTGGCAACATGGTAGAATAGTTGAGAGAAAAATGCATTGGTTTCAATGCAATTATTGTAATATGGTGTTCCACGGGGGAGGTGTCTCTCATTTAAATAAACACATAGTAGGAGGTAAGAGTGTAGGATATAGTGAAGTCATCGGTTGTCTGAACATGTCATATGGTGTTAAGGTTCCGATGGTACAACATTTGAGACAAATTAGGGCAGAGAAGAGAACACATAGTTAGACCATGTTACAAGATGACAAAAAAGGAACCCAAGATGAACATCATCTCCCATCCCAGGTCACTGATGTCCATGTCATAGTTCGAGATCCATTCGAGAAAGACATGTAGCGAGCTCTATGTGAGAGTTGGGTGGAGGCATGGGCAAAGGGTGACTCGAAATTACATGTTCGCGATGATACAGTTTCATTCTCATGTCCTTCTAGACCGCAAGGCCTTCATCTCTATTACACTGATCCTCCTTGGCATTCCACCTCTTCCCTACCCCAAAAGAAGAGGAACATGGGTCTAGATGTGTAGGAGATTGACCCTTCTGCCTTTTAGAGGGAGCATGGAAAGCAAACCCGAATTGAAGACTCCTTGTGTCACGCCCCTCCAATTTAGCAGCAGAATAAATCAGGGGAAACATGAGCAACGAGTATGGTAACGTGAATTGCGCATACAGATGCAAACATCAGAGTATCTAATGAACAATAATTGAATAAACTCTTGATTTCATTATAAAACCAATAAGACTATTACAACCACTAATTCGGAGCCACACACAAGGCTCAATGACATCACTACATTGGAAAGGAAATCTAAAGCAATAACTACTAGACTCCATTGTACTAGGGTAACTTCATGAGTTGACTCCAGGTCGCTCATCACTCTGGTCATGCCCCAATGGTGTGAGTAACGTCAACGTCCGGCTTACCTGAGACACAATGATAAATAACGCAGGGTGAGCGATAACGCCCAGTAGAGCTTAAATTTCAGGATCAAGTAGACTTTAAGTAATTAACGCATTAAATGGCAGAGTAACTAATGATAGAGCGAGAGAGTCATGTAAAGTTCAGAAAGTAATAGCATGAGTAACATGGTTCAAATAGACGATGAATCAAGTATAGCACGATGATCAAAGTCAATCACGATAAAAAAACGATAACAACGACAATGTCAAGCACTAGCAAGCAACATGTATAGAAAGGAGAGAAAAAGTAGTTGGCCATATAGAGAGTAAATTGCACTTGATTGAATTTCATCAATCGAAATAGTATAACACTTTTGATTAACTTTCGTCAATCGAGATAGTAATGGCACTTTGGTTATCCGTGGATAGCCGAGAGAGAATATAGCACTTTTGTCGTCAATAGACAACGAGGGAATATAGCCTTTTGTTTTGATTGTCATAGATTAATCTTGATAGTATGGCACTTGGATGTAATGCCGACATCGTGATCATTTAACTCCCATGGGCAAATGGCACTTTTGGGCGCTCCTCCCAGGACTAGATCGGGCCCTATTGTGCTGACATTGGTTATTTTGTTTATCTTTAGACAATCAATAGATGGACAATAGAGAGTACCAAGAAATAGATAAGAGCACTAGATGAATAGACGAGATAGCAGAGAGAGTGTGAATAGATGGGCGAGTAGAGTATAGATGAGAACTAAGGGGGATGCACGTAACACGTCGAGTAAACAAGCGATAGTAACTGATAACTACATAACTTTTTCGTGTTAAATTTTATACATATAGTTGATTTTAGACATCCTATGTCTATAAATAATGTGTATTTTGATTTTAATTTTCATTTCATCCATGAAATTTTTTTAGCATATTAGTTAAATTTTTGGTAGAACACAAAGTTAGATCCTCATTTAATAAAGTCAATGACTTTGGAATAGTTTGACTAATAAAAATATTTTCTCTTTTTGCAGGTACATTGTACATAAATAATCTTTGATTTTATATTCTCATAAGCATCTTCTAACTCTTGCAAATATTAATTTGTAAATAAATTAGATTTTAAATAAATTTTAACCCTCATGCCCTATACCCCTCTCATCTAACCTAAATGGGCCACACACACCACTTCTTTACCTATGCTTTCTTCCCACTAGGTCAAAGGTGGCAAGCAGCAGAGCTCTGCTGGGTGTGAAGCTACGCGACAGATCTGGTGAGCTAGGGCGCGATGGCAAGCTGGTGTGTGCGGCGCTGCTGTGCACGAGGATTTGGGACAGTGCATTCAGGGCTGGCAGCTGGAAGTGGAGTTCTGGTGGCCGTGCGAAATAGAAGAAGGGCAGAGGCTGTGCGCGGTGATCCTGTGCACAGCTGGCCGTGCGAAGCAAATGCTGGCGTGGCGGTGTGAAGCAGCAGTGGCTGGTGCGGGCTACTGCAGAGGTGGATCTGCTGAGGTGGCCGGAGCTGGAGTTGCTGAGGTGTGCGATCCAGAGGCGGTGTAGGAGCTGCAGTGGCGGGAAGAGGAGTCTGCACCTGGAAGATTCGAGGAACCTATAAAAGCACCCCAAGGTCCTTAGATCAGGGGGTTGTTGAGATGCTTGGCTGGTTCGATTTTTGGGGTTTTTAGTTTTTCTTTCCTTTCTTCTGGTTCGGATGCAAGGGAGGGAATTCGAGTTTTTTTTCCATTTCATCTGTAAGGGTTGAGCGATTGCTTCGTTTGGGTTCGATTGTTGGGCAGGAAATATTTTTTTTTTCCATTTCATCTGTGTTTCTTCTTCTTTGTTGCTGGGAGGAGTTGCTGTGATTTAAAGGATTTGTTTTCATCTCTTCCGGGGGAGGTCGACTCTAGTGAGAGCGATTGTGATTTCTTTGGTTTTATTTTCTTCTTCTCTTCGCTACTGCTGGGAGGGGGATCAGATCTGGGGTTCGACAACCGAAAGACGATTGCTATTTTCCATTTTCTGTTTAGAGAGGATTATCAGGCAATTTCTTCTGTTCTTCCACAGGGCTTCTGCTTTTTTTAGTTTCTTCTTCTCTTCTGTTGTTCATCATTTTGGATGGTTCGGCTACAGGGATTCTGCTGTGATTTGTTTGGGATGTTTTCATTTCTTCTGGGTTCAGCATTTCAGATGGTTGGGCAGGGGAGATGGAGTTTGTAATTTTTGTTTTGGATTTCTTCTTCTTTGTTGTTAGCTATTGGTTGGGGAGATCGAGTGCTCTTCTTCCATTTCTTCTGTGTTTAGTGAGATTAATCCAGTGAAAATTTTCATTTCCTCTGTGTTGGTTCACTTCTTCTGTGCTGAAGAATCCGATCCAGTAGAGGTTGTTATTTCCAATTTCTTTTGTGTATTGAGGACTGCTATGAGGAGGATTATTGCTGGCGATTTCTTCTTCTCTTCCGGAGCATCTGGTGAGGACGATCCAAGATTTGTGTTTGGGTCCGAAGGTGACTGCGTCCAGAGGGTTTCCGGAGGCCTACTGATGTGATGGCCCTTGTAACGACCCTCTCATATCGGTACGGTTACACCAACCCACATCGATATAAAAGGTATCACTACAGTGGGACATTTACCCAACACTAGTATAATAGGCTGAAACATACACAAATATAATATATCTCATGACAGCGGAATTTAAAGAACTGAAAAGAAATTTTATTCCATCATCCACATTCTATTCACAGTCCGTATAGGAGGAAAGAGAGCTAATTATTCATAACTGAAATAAAATAAATACATTGTCCACATGAGACTACGCAGAGTCTTTATTACATACTATGAAGAAAGAAAATTCCAATGCTAACTCCACAACAATATCTCCTACTCTCGCTCCGAGTCGCTCCTAACGATCTCCTCGAAAGAAGTAGAAACGTCTGCACCTGTACGCCGAAGCAAGAATGAGTTCAAAAGAACTCAACAAGTAACACCAGCACACTAAACATACATGCATCAAGTAATATCCATAACCTTAAGCTACATCATTTACACATAATGCATGGAAGTGACAATTTCTCAATAAAAGCCTATTCATGATTTCTACACATTTTTCACAGAGGATTTAGTTTTTTATACACAATAAACAAATCCTATCACATGCTTTCTACACTTTTCACTATGCTAAACTGATTTCATTCAATCATTCATAGCCACATGTTGATCATTTTACACAATATTTACACATTTCATAACAACTAATTTAACATGAATTCTAAGACAATTGTACACATAGTTAACACATTCATATTAGTGAAAAGCTCGCTGTTTTACTACTATCATGTCACATTCATAAGAAACTTATCATTTTGCATGCTTTCATAAGAATTTTATGAACACATATTCACTTACACAGGTTCACAATTTACACATTTCTTTCACTTAAACACATTTTCACTTTCACTTAATGCCGTGACACATAGCCCAAACCACTTTAGAAGGACACACACTAATCACATCACATATCAATCACCTAGGCATTCCAGTGATTAATCTTAGTTACTGCGCAGAACCGGGAGAAGCACTCTCCACCCTAACCAGCGATACTTGTTCGCCTCCAGGATTTAATCCCAATGCCCATGGGACATCACACACTTTGAACTTTCCCGTGGGGACTTTACCACAGTACAGTTCCACAGCCCTCTAAGGTAGCAGTGTCACCCATTGGCATATTAATACATTTTCTCAATTTCAACACATTTTTAAACACAAAATAATCACGCATTCACCTCATGTTCACACATTTACATTCTTCAGTATTACCTAGCATGGTACTACTGTTTTCAGTATTAATCAAATTTTTACAACAATTCCAATCATGCTGAAATTTTTGCAAAATTAAACATTAATCATATTAGCATGTATTAATTATGAAAATCTAACATAAAACAAGTTTATATAGCTACTGTCATCTGTTCAGTACAAAATTTAACCAATAATTCATCACAGTTTAACCATCATGCATACCAAAATTTGCATTTTTCTGAGTTACACATATTTTCTGAAAATTCTAACAGTGCTGATATCAACTGTAAAAAAGTCAAACTGACACAAATTTTCATTA
The DNA here is from genome assembly GCA_014218235.1 of Colocasia esculenta. Classification (NCBI taxonomy): domain Eukaryota; kingdom Viridiplantae; phylum Streptophyta; class Magnoliopsida; order Alismatales; family Araceae; genus Colocasia; species Colocasia esculenta. Next base: position 171,923,422 of record CM024754.1, read on the forward strand.
TTCGGATTCACAATTTATTTCATACATGAATACTGATAGTACAAATTTTATCACAATTTTTAGGAATTTAACTAGTTTCGCAAATTCTTAACTTTTATGCATTGAGTAGACATATTAACTATTTTTCGGTTCAGAAAATTTAATAAACTGTACAGATATTATAAATTGCTCAAATTTTTATATCATGCATCAGATCTTATGAACAATGTACAGAAAATTTATGACAGTTAATTTCTACACATATTTCATAAACGACATTTTCCAAGATTAAACTTTTGTTGGTAGCACATTCCAAGAATTCTAATAATTAGTGAAATTCTAAAATGCACAATAACTCCAGTACAACTAAAATATATATTTACATATTATATGAAATTTTACCGTATATCCTCATGCGAAAAAACTCGAAAACTAGCTCATATAAGGACAGACTTGCACACTGTTGCAGTCTGAAGAACTCGACGGCATGGGGTAGCCGTCTATAGGTTAACGGCATTATATGATGCCGCCAACACATGATATTAGCGGCAAGGGATCTTGCCGTTAATATCCTGTCTGCACAAACACAGACTGAAAGCCAATAAACCACTTGAAAGGGGGGTTCCAGGACACGAGAAAAATCTGAAAAATTCCTGGGACATACTAGACACATGTAGGGTTAATGTGAATGGGGTACTTGCCTTCTGTAAAATCTACCAACGACGATTTAAGCCGGAGAAGCCCTCCTCGGCCTGTGCCAAAGAGTCTCCAAATCCCTCCTTCTTCGGTCTTCTGTTGATCTTCACAGCACACCAGCGTGGGGAGTCGTTCCCGGATGTTCAAGGTCGACACCAGTTGATGTAGATCGCCAGACGAAGCCTCCCGAAGCCGGATCTTTCAGTTCAAGTTAGGGTTTTGCTTAGAGAAGATAGGTTTTTGACCCAAGAGCCAAAAGGGGTGGATCTGGCCGAAATTTGGATATTATAAAGGGTTGGGGTCGGATAGGTTAAAGGGGTAAGTCTTAGAGCCGTTGGGAAGGGTTTCCAAAACAAGAGGCTCAATTTCCGGAGGCGTTTTCGGATCTGAAAACGTAACAGATCTGGGATATTGGCGTCCATATCCATGGTCGCCTATCCAAAATGGGCGTCCATCGATATTGCCGCCTACCCATGGTCAGCGTCAGCCGATGTGGACGCCGACTGGCCGACAAAACTACTTTAATTATGCAGATTTATAATACTACACACTTAAATATATATATATATGTACATACTTGAATATACTATGTACATTTCAATAATACTCATTCATAAATTTGTATACATAAATACTTATACAATATAATCTATACATCAATAGTTCACACTTATACGCACATACATATATTTAAACAAACAAGGTGAAAATCAAGGGCCTTACACCCTCTCCCCCTTAAAGAAACTTCGTCCTCGAAGTTAGACTGACACTACTCAAACAATTGAGGATATTTCTTTTTCATTGCATCCTCAAGCTCCCAAGTAGCCTCCTCTCGCGAGAAGTTACGCCATAAGACCTTTACTGACGCAATGCTCTTGTTTCGGAGATGTTGAACCTTCCGATCAAGAATAGCTACTGGTTGCTCTACATAAGAAAGATCTGGCTGGATCTCCACTGGCTCATGGCTAATAACATGAGACGGATCTCTGACATACTTCCTGAGCATAGATACGTGGAAAACAGGATGAACGCTAGCCAAAGCTGGAGGTAAAGCTAGCTCATATGCCACGTTGCCCAATCGTCGGAGAATCTCATACGGGCCAATGAACCTAGGGCTCAACTTACTATGCCTGCCAAATCTAACTACACCTCGCGTAGGCGAAATCTTTAAAAAGACATGCTCACCTACCTCGAACTCTAGATCCTTCCTCCTGTTGTCGGCATAACTCTTCTGCCTATCCTGTGCCGCAACAAGTCTCTTCCTAATGAGCTGGACCTTATCCGAAGTCTCCTGAACTAACTCCGGACCGATCAACTGCCTATCACCGGTCTCCTCCCAACATAAAGGAGATCTGCAAGGCCTACCATATAAAGCCTCAAATGGAGCCATGCCAATGCTCGCATGAAAACTGTTGTTATATGCAAACTCCACTAGAGGTAAATGGCGCTCCCAATCATCCTCCAATCCAGCACACAAGCCCTCAACATATCCTCAAGCGTCTGGATAGTCCTCTCGGACTGTCCATCTGTCTGGGGATGAAAAGCTGAACTGAGCTTCAGCTCCGAACCTAACGCATCCTGAAGACCCTTCCATAGCCTCGAAGTAAATCTCGGATCTCGATCCGAAATAATAGACTTCGGTACTCCATGCAATCTAATAATACTACTAACATACAGTCTAGCTAAACTCTCTACTGACTGCTTCTTCTTCATAGGCAAGAAATGCGCAGTCTTCGAGAATCGATCTACCACTACCCAAATCGAGTCATTACCTCGTCTAGATGAGGCAAACCCGTAACAAAATCCATAGTGACAGCTTCCCACTTCCAAACTGGGATCTCCATCTTTTGCATAAGACCAGATGGTCGCTGCCGCTCGGCCTTCACTTGCTGGCATACAAGACATCTAGACACAAACTCGGCTACATTCTTCTTCATGCCAGACCACCAAAACGACCTCTTTAAATCCTGGTACATCTTAGTGTTACCCGGATGAATAGAGAATCTAGATCTATGAGCTTCTGCTAAAACATGCTCACGAACATCTACAATGTCTGGAACACAGACACGATGATGGAATCTAATCACACCATCCTCATCACGAGCAATACCCGCTTTGCCCACTAACTCTTGGAGTCTAGGGTCGGCTTTCTGATGCTCGATCACCTCATCTAACACCGATGACCTAATGGACAGCTGAGCCACAAAAGCTCGGCATAAAGATGGCTCCAACTCGGTCATCGTACACGCTGCATCCTCCAACATCTTCCAGTCCTGCTGAGAGATGACCTCTTTCTACTAAGGGCATCTGCTACGACATTCGCCTTTCCAGGATGATACTGGAGATCGAAGTCATAGTCCTTCAGGAACTCAATCCATCTTCTCTGCCTAAGGTTTAATTCTTTTTGAGAGAAAAGATACTTTAGGCTCTTGTGATCAGTGAACACCTCAAATCTGACACCATAAAGATAGTGCCTCCAGATCTTCAGTGCATGAACCACTGCCGCAAGCTCAAGATCATGAGTTGGATAGTTTCGCTCATGCTCCTTCAACTGTCTCGAAGCATATGCTACTACCCTTCCTTGCTGCATCAACACACAGCCAAGACCAATCCGAGATGCATCCGTGTAGATAGCAAAATCCTCTACACCGCTCGGTAGAACTAACACAGGGGCCGATGTGAGTTTAGTCTTCAATAATTGAAAACTACTCTCACACTCCTCGGACCAGACAAACTTCACTCCCTTTCTGGTCAGCTGAGTCAATGGAGCGGCGATGGATGAAAATCCCTCAATAAAACGCCGATAATAACCCGCCAAACCAAGAAAACTCGAATCTCCGAAGGAGTCTTGGGACTTCCCAATCCATAACAGCTTGGACTTTCGCTGGGTCCACTGCTACACCAGCACCGGAGATAACATGCCCAAGGAAATGAACCTCGCGCATCCAAAAATCGCACTTGCTGAATTTTGCATACAGCTTGTGCTCACGGAGAACCTCTAACACTATCCTCAAATGCTGACGATGTGTGGCCTCATCTGGAGAGTAGACCAGCACGTCATCAATGAAGACTACAACAAAACTATCTAGATAGGTCTAAACACCCTGTTCATGAGATCCATGAACGCTGCAGGGGCGTTGGTTAGACCAAACGGAAGGACCAAAAACTCATAATGTCCATAACGGGTTCTAAATGCCGTCTTGGACACATCCTCACTCCTAATCCTCAACTGATGATAGCCAGAACGCAAATCAATCTTAGAAAAGACCGATGCATTCTGTAGCTGGTCAAACAAATCATCAATCCGAGGTAAGGGATACCTGTTCTTTACCGTCACCTGGTTTAGCTTTCTATAATCAATGCATAACCGAAGTGACCCATCCTTCTTCTTCACGAATAAGACAGGTGCGCCCCAAGGGGAAACGCTAGGGCGAATAAATCCCTTATCTAACAAATCCTGCAACTGCTTCCTTAACTCAGCTAATTCCGCAGGTGCCATCCGATAAGGTGCCTTCGAGATAGGAGAGATGCCTGGAAGCAACTCTAGAGTGAACTCTATCTCTCTAGCTGGTGGCAATCCAGATAAATCATCAGGAAAGACATCTGGATACTCCTGCACTACATCTATCTCGGCAAGAGTAAGTGACTCATCAGCCTTGGGTATTAAAACCACACTGGCAAGAAAAGCGTCACAACCCTTGTTCACCATTCTCATTGCCCTCATGGCCGAGATGACAAACTTTCCTGCTAAGTTCCTCGGCAAAGGATGAAAAAATTCATCCTCACCAGGAATGCGGAAAACAATCTTCTTCCCACGGCAATCTACCAATGCATAGTGCTCCTCTAGCCAATCCAGACCAAGAATAGCATCATAGTCTTTCATCTTAAGCAAGAAGAAACACCCTTCTAGGACTCTATCCTCAATGCACACCGGTAAAGACGGAATACACTTCCTAGTCGATACCGTACCCGCAGGTGTATGCACAGACAAAGGGACTTCTAAATCCTCAGACTCTAACCCTGACTCTAAAGCTAACTGCCTAGCAAAACGCTCGGAAATGAACGAGTGAGTAGCACCCGTATCGAACAAAACCCGAGCATGCACACCTAAGAACAAAACTGTACCTTCGGTGACATGATCTGCCTGCTCGGCATCCTCACGAGCTAACGCAAACACTCGAGCTGGGGCTCGAGGTCTCTCTGGTCGTCCTGTCGCTGGCGCTGCTGCTGCTGCTACTGGGGCTGGCCCCCGCTGGGCTCCCTGCTGAAGCCTCGGACAATCCTTAATCTTATGATCACTGCTCCCGCACTTTAAGCACTTTCCTGCTACCAGCCAACACTCCGAACCGCCATGTGCCCTCCCGCAATGAGGACACTCCTTCTTACCACTAGGGGAACGTTGAGAGGATACCTGACCACTGCCTGATGCCACAGGACGCTGCGGTGACTAGAAAGTCGCCTTCTTCCTCTCCTGCCTCTGGAAAGGAGCTGTTGGCCTCTTTTGAGAAGACTTCTTCTCCTCCAGATACTGCTCCATCTCCCCTTCCTGACGACATGCCGCGCTGAGCGCCTGCTCGAGAGTACGATGGTCGAAAGCCACCAACCTCGTCCTCAGTGATGGTTTCAGACCCATCACGAATTTCTTCGCCTTCCTGCGCTCATCAGCTACAATATGAGGGGCGTACTTTGATAGCTCGAAAAACCTGGCTTCGTACTCCAACACCGTCATGGAGCCCTGAGTCAACGAGAGGAACTCCTGCTCCATCTTGTCCTGGATGTGCTCCGGAACAAACTTGGCTCGGAAAAGCCTCACGAACTCATCCCATCCGACTTCCATGGCACCATCCTCGAATCGCGTACGTAACAATGAGGACCACCATACATCGGCTCGCTCCTGCCAAAACCATCCATGAGAAACTAACCAACATAATTTCTACTTAAAGTGATAATCACTAGAGTAGATTACACATACCTGTAGCATATAGGTGGCTAGAGTAACCTTGTCATCCTCAGCGCACCTAATGGCCCGGAAGATCTTCTCAATCTCCCTCATCCAGTTCTCAGCTAATAATGGATCGCTCTCCCCCTTAAAAGAAGGTGGCGACATCCTCTTGAACCTTTCCATGATGGAGGGTCCACCATGGTCAGCCTGGGGAACTGGTACCTGAGCCTGCTACAACAAGCAACAAAATTAACACATATAACATAACAATCATGCATTTAAAATACAGACTACTTTATCTTATTATTCTAACCTGAGCCTCCAACTGGGCCTGGAGTGCAGCCTGAGTGTGGGCCTGCGTTTGCATGGCCTGCACCAAACCCTGCATGAACACTCCATAGTCTACTGGTGGCGGTGGAGGAAGTACAGGACCCTGGGGCGCAGGGGCCTGCTGCTCACCCTGATCCTCACGCCGAGGCTCATCTCTCCTCTGCTCGCCATCACGAGCAGGAACACCACGCCTACCACGCGAAGCCATATCCTGTAAAACAGATTAATCACCAATTAGAACTAAACTATCTAATCTCTAACTAATTACTTATCTATGTTGACAATCTACACTGACTTAGTATACAATGAAGATGATGGTATATGCATATTTATGTACAATTTCAGCCTGATTCTCTGATACCAATCTCTGTAACGACCCTCTCATATCGGTACGGTTCCACCAACCCACATCGAAATAAAAGCTATCACTACAGTGGGACATTTACCCAACACTAGTATAATAGGCTGAAACATACACAAATATAATATATCTCATGACAGCGGAATTTAAAGAACTAAAAAGAAATTTTATTCCATCATCCACATTCTATTCACAGTCGTATAGGAGGAAAGAGAGTTAATTATTCATAACTGAAATAAAATAAATACATTGTCCACATGAGACTACGCAGAGTCTTTATTACATACTATGAAGAAAAGAAAATTCCAATACTAACTCCACAACAATATCTCCTACTCTCGTTCCAAGTCACTCCTAACAATCTCCTCGGAAGAAGTAGAAACGTCTGCACCTGTACGCCGAAGCAAGAATGAGTTCAAAAGAACTCAACAAGTAACACCAGCACACTAAACATACATATCAAGTAATATCCATAACCTTAAGCAACATCATTTACACATAATGCATGGAAGTGACAATTTCTCAATAAAAGCCTATTCATGATTTCTACACATTTTTCACAGAGGATTTAATTTTTTATACACAATAAACAAATCCTATCACATGCTTTCTACACTTTTCACTATGCTAAACTGATTTCATTCAATCATTCATATGCCACATGTTGATCATTTTACACAATATTTACACATTTCATAACAACTAATTTAACATGAATTCTAAGACAATTGTACACATAGTTAACACATTCATATTAGTGAAAAGCTCGCTGTTTTACTACTATCACGTCACATTCATAAGAAACTTATCATTTTGCATGCTTTCATAAGAATTTTATGAACACATATTCACTTACACAGGTTCACAATTTACACATTTCTTTCACTTAAACACATTTTCGCTTTCACTTAATTCCGTGACACATAGCCCAAACCACTTTAGAAGGAGACACACTAATCACATCACATATCAATCACCTAGGCATTCCAGTGATTAATCTTAGTTACTGCGCAGAACCGGGAGAAGCACTCTCCACCCTAACCAGCGATACTTGTTCGCCTCCAAGATTTAATCCCAATGCCCCTGGGACATCACACATTTTGAACTTTCCCGTGGGGACTTTACCACAGTACAGTTCCACAGCCCTCTAAGGTAGCAGTGTCACCCATTGGCATATTAATACATTTTCTCAATTTCAACACATTTTTAAACACAAAATAATCACGCATTCACCTCATGTTCACACATTTACATTCTTCAATATTACCTAGCATGGTACTACTGTTATCAGTATTAATCAAATTTTTACAAAAATTCCAATCATGCTGAAATTTTGCAAAATTAAACATTAATCATATTAGCATGTATTAATTATGAAAATCTAACATAAAACAAGTTTATATAGCTACTGTCATCTGTTCAGTACAGAAATTTAACCAGTAATTCATCACAGTTTAACCATCATGCATACCAAAATTTGCATTTTTCTGAGTTACACATATTTTCTGAAATTCTAACAGTGCTGATATCAACTGTAAAACAATCAAACTGACACAAATTTTCATTATTCGGATTCACAATTTATTTCATACATGAATACTGACAGTACAAATTTTATCACAATTTTTAGGAATTTAACTAGTTTCACAAAAATTCTTAACTTTTATGCATTGAGTAGACATATTAACTATTTTTCGGTTCAGAAAATTTAATAAACTGTACAGATATTATAAATTGCTCAAATTTTTATATCATGCATCAGATCTTATGAACAATGTACAGAAAATTTATGACAGTTAATTTCTACACATATTTCATAAACGACATTTTCCAAGATTAAACTTTTGTTGGTAGCACATTCCAAGAATTCTAATAATTAGTGAGAATTCTAAAAATGCACAATAACTCCCAGTACAACTAAACATATATATTTACATATTATATGAAATTTTACCGTATATCCTCATGCGGAAAAACTCGAAAACTAGCTCATATAAGGACAGACTTGCACACTGTTGCAGTCTGAAGAACTCGACGGCATAGGGTAGCCGTCTATAGGTTAACGGCATTATATGATGCCGCCAACACATGATATTAGCGGCAAGGGATCTTGCCGTTAATATCCTGTCTGCACAAACACAGACTGAAGGCCAATAAACCACTTGAAAGGGGGGTTCTAGGACACGAGAAAAATCTGAAAAATTCATGGGACATACTAGACACATGTAGGTTAATGTGAATGGGGTACTTGCCTTCTGTAAAATCTACCAACGACGATTTAAGCCAGAGAAGCCCTCCTCGGCCTGTGCCAAAGAGTCTCCAAATCCCTCCTTCTTCGGGTCTTCTGTTGATCTTCACAGCACACCAGCGTGGGGAGTCGTTCCCGGATGTTCAAGGTCGACACCAGTTGATGTAGATCGCCAGACGAAGCCTCCCGAAGCCGGATCTTTCAGATTCAAGTTAGGGTTTTGCTTAGAGAAGATAGGTTTTGGACCCAAGAGCCAAAAGGGGTGGTTCTGGCCGAAATTTGGATATTATAAACGGTTGGGGTCGGATAGGTTAAACGGGTAAGTCTTAGAGCCGTTGGGAAGGGTTTCCAAAACAAGAGGCTCAATTTCCGGAGGCGTTTCCGGATCTGAAAACGTAACAGATCTGGGATATTGGCGTCCATATCCATGGTCGCCTATCAAAAAATGGGCGTCCATCGATATTGCCGCCTACCCATGGTCAGCGTCAGCCGATGTGGACGCCGACTGGCCGACAAAACTTACTTTAATTATGCAGAGTTTATAATACTACACACTTAAATATATATATATGTACATACTTGAATATACTATGTACATTTCAATAATACTCATTCATGAAATTTGTATACATAAATACATATACAATATAATCTATACATCAATAGTACACACTTATACGCACATACATATATTTAAACAAACAAGGTGAAAATCAAGGGCCTTACAGCCCTCATTATATCGGTACGGTTATACCAACCCACGTCGGTATAGCGAGAGTCCTCACAGTGGGACATTTACCCAAACGATACAAACAGCTGAGATACACGCGAATATACAACAGAGTAGCGGAAGTAAAAGACAACTGTCTTTATTCATTCATCATCCACATTAAACATACATGAAATTCGCAATTAATATTAAGAGCCAAGAGTTCACATAATTTAAATTGCTGAAATTTAAATACATAATGTCCACACTTATACATTCTTTTCATGATAACTCTAGTACAACGTTCAAATTACATACTACGAAATGCACAAGTCACAAAGAAACTCCAAAGACTAATCTCCGCGCTCGGAGTCCGTCTCCACTGTCTCCTCCAATGGTGCCACGTCACCAACTACACCTGTACGCCGAAGCAAGGAGTGAGTCTAAAGACTCAGCAAGCAACACTACTCATAACATACACGTATAAGTCATAGCGATTTCTACATGCACATTCAAAATTTTCAACACATGGCATGCTAGTCATTTGAAAGTTTCAACCCATCATGAAAGTTTTACAAATTTATACATGGATCATGCTTTCAGATTTCTAAGAATAAAACTTACCTATCACATGCTCTCTATTCAGTTTACTCGTGGAATTTTGCCTTCAAAGAACCAAGACATGAGAGCTACCAACATGAACATTGTGCATATATGAAAGGAAAACACGACTAGCATGGATCTTACATGTTTTTAAACACATACATAGACATTGTCACGTGCTTTAAGTTGCTGGTTTCACATGGTTTAATGGCTGTAAACCTATACATGAGAGCTACAATGTTGTTTAAATCATACCATGCGAACAACCAATCATGCTATTTTGTACACGTGCTCAACAATTATCCCTAACATGGATTCTAGACATTTTTGCACATATAAACATGATGATAACAATATGAAATTACCGATTTCACACGGTTTCAGATTTGTCTCACATGGATTTCAATACCATATCCTCACATTTAGAATTTCACATTTTCTTTACACAAATTTCCAATTCACATGGTTACACTTTACACATACACATTTCACATGGTTCACTTACACATTAACACATGAACACATACACATTACACATTACACATTTTAGGTGCCGTGACACATAGTCCAAACCACCAAAGAAGAACATATACACATCACATTACACATAGACGCCATCTAGGCATTCCAATGGCGACTCTTGGACTGCGCAGACCAGGAGAACAAGTCTCCACCCTAACCAGTGGTACTTGTCCACCTTCAGGATTTCCCCCTAATGCCCTTAGGGTCACTTACACAATGAACTTTCTCAGGGGGACTTTTCCCTGATACAGTTCCACTGCCCTCTACGGAAGCAGTGTCACATTGGCACAGTTACACATTTACACATTTTACCGATTTTACACATGGTTTTACACATATCACTTTTCATCCCATTCACTTTATCACTCACATACACATCTCTGTTTTTCCTGACATGGCACTACAGATTTCAGGAGTTTAACACACAGTAAATTCACTAATCAGGTTGGGTTTAAACAATATCTAACCACATTACGATAACATACATGGATTATTATATTTCACATGGAAAAATACATAACTCCTTATATACTGGTCCAAATGACCTGGAATTTTAACCACATGCTATTTTCAAGTTCAAGGTCCTACCTTCAAATTTTCAGATTTTTCTGAGCTAAATAGAATTTACAGAAAATCAAATACCTATTTCGCATGCCATTCACAATTTAAGTTGACATGGAGTTTAACACATCATGCATTTTTGCCACTTACTGTTTGAATAGAGACTACTGTCATATGCATGACCTGAGAATATAGAATTATCCTAAATCATACAACCATAGATCGATCACCACAAATCTTTCTTTCATGGCTTTTCATTTACCGAACCGAATTTATTAGCAATTTAGGAAAGCATGGGCAATTTATCAAAAATTGAGTATACGCATACTGATCCACTAATCTTCATGATCTGACAAAACTGAAGCATTCAGACTAATCCTAATCATAAAACATAGATTGGCAAGATTATCAACAAATCATGCTTACAAATTCATGGAATACAATTTTCTAACATCCACCACCACACATCACACTCATCTACACACCACATTTAACAATATACATAGTGTATAGGGTTACCATATATCCTCATCACGGAAACCATACCGAAAATAGTTGTATAGGAAGGACAGAACAGGTCACTGTTCTGTCCAGAGGAACTTGGCGGCGGTCTCTGGCCGCTGACTCAGTGTCAGCGGCATGGTCGATGGACACCAAGCATAATCTCAGCGTCCAGTGACCTTGCCGTCAATGTAGGTCTGTGCAGAAACACAGATTCGAGCTCTCAAGATTGGGTGAATGTGAGGGTTTAGGACTCGAGGGAAAATTCATAAAAATTGTAGAATCGACCTAGACACATACGGGGACATTATGGTTAGGTCACTTGCCTTTTAGAAATTGCTCCAATAGATCAAAGTGCTCGGAGAAGCCCTCCTTGGGCAGTCCCAAGAAGGTGCAGAACGTCCTCCTAGATCTTCTTCCTCCGGGCTCCTGGATGATCTCCACAGCAAGGGGATGTCGGGGAAGCCTCCTCCTTTGCTCCAGCTATCCTCTTGTCGTGGAAGATGGCCGGATCTAGCTCTAGGAAGTCGGATCTTTGGGTGCAAAGAGTGGGTTTTCTCACAGTTCAGAAACTAGGGTTTTTCTCTTGGTTTCTCTCTTGCAAAGGTGAAGAGAGGGGTGGGAGAAGGCAGATCCGGGTTCAGACATATGGGGAGGCCTCTCTCCCACTCACAGGGTGACAAGACAGCTCTCAGAGCTGTTGGGGACAGCTCCCCAATGGGTGAGCTCCCTTGTTCCCGGAATTTCTGGCTCTGCAACGCATGCAAGCCAGAGAAATAGGCGTCCATATCGTTAGATGCCAGGATTAGTGTTGGCGTCTATGTCTGGACGCTGACACCACCTCAACGGCTAGGGGTTGACGCCAAGATGGCCTTCGGCCAGAAGTCTAAAATATGCAGAAAACCATGCATACCATGCATATATACATGCAATGTGTATATGGTAGTGTATCCATACTATCACCCTTCAATACATGCATTATTTACATATAGTATAAACACATGCACACATAATTGTACTAATTAATACGTACGTAAGTATGTATATACATACACAAGCACAAATATACACACACACAAATACAAATAATGCGACGGAAATTCGAGGGCCTTACAACTGAGTTCAGATTTGGAGTTGAATTCGTGAATCTATGTTACTTTTGTAGCAGGGAATAGCTCTGAATTTGCGAGGATTTAAGAGTTTTCTAGTTTTTCGAGTTAATCTTTTGTTCTTGTCCCTGTTCTGCAGTGGTAGCATTAGGCGTTTCATTTAGAAATAATTTTTTTTTTCGATTTTTTTGTTCAATTCCTTTTGAAGTTTCTGTTCGATCCTTGAGCTGTGAAAGTAGTGATCGGGTGTTTGTAGAGATCTAAGGTTGCTTAATGTTCATCCCCTAAGCTGTAGGGGTACAATGGTTTGATAATCTTCTTTTGAGATTCTTGTTCTATCATCTTTTTATCTTTTTGAGTTCAGATCATTTCAGAATTAGAGGTGCATCTTTATGTTTCTAGTTCAGATTTCTGTCCACCTTTTTGATCGCTCAATTGTGAGGGTACAGTGATACCAAGTTTCTTTAATTTCAATTCTGCTTGTTCTTTCATTATGTTTGATCTGTCGGAGTTGTGAGGGAATTGATTGATGATGTTTACAGAATTGAATTTAATGCAATGTTATTTTGGTGAAAAGGTGTTGTTAGAGTTGTTTCAAAAACAGTTTCTTAAGTCAAACTTTATTCAGTCTCTCTGTGGAAATGACCTGTTCTCACCACTTTGCTAGTTCATCTTTGTTATTTTAAATCTGTGAGACAATTTAGAGAAGGTGAGCATATTGACTTGTGCAAGGAACTCTGGACAACGAAAGTGCACAGTCAACAATGTCGCATTCATCTTGGCGCCGTTGCCGAGGAGGCATTAGAGTTTGATTTAAATCTGCTTTCATTTGATTTTATTTGCATTGTGCTTTCTATTGACTTGTTATTGGGCTTCTCATTTCAGATTTGCACATAAGTGGAACATGGAGATTGAGCTTGACATTTTAGCCCATTGGAGAGGAGAGCTTGCTAATTTCTTTTCACATTTTTTTTTTAACTCAGAATTTTAGATAGAAGAGTGTGAGTGAAACTTGTAGTGAGGTTTTCATGTACTCTCTGTGCATGTACAAAGATTTATTTCTCGTTGGCATGCAATAATTGGCCTTTTGGTGGTTTGGAGTTAGTTTATAGTATCACTTTATATTTTCTTAGTTTTATTTCATTTAAGTCAAAAAACAATTAAAAATAAAAATTTTCAAAATCTATTTTTTTTTTCCAAATCGCTCTTTCATGTAAGCCGTTTGTTTTGCAATTAAAAATTTCATCTTCTTCAGATTAGAATCACTTGTTTTAGGACATTCATCACTTTAATTGTCATTTGAATTTCATTTCTTTTTCTACTTTGAAGAGTGTGGGGGAATGGTATGATTTCTATCTCTTGTTTCATACATTATACTTAGCATTAGAAAACCATTGTTTGAACTTGATTTGTTGCATTTCACATTTATAAAAGGGACTACTTAAGGGCATCACCCTTTAGAAAAAAGATAAGGTGAGGGATTTGTTGGAAATCGACTTGGGGCATCACATGCGCAGCGGAAGTAAAACAAAAAATCAATGTCCATCTATGTACTTGATCGGGCTATCATGTTCGGTGCATGTAAACATACATACAAATAAGGCGTGAGACAATCTCACCTAGGGGAGATCGTATATCCCCTGAAGCGCAGAACTAGTCCTTGTTTGAAGGAGCTCTTGCGAGACTCCCTCTAGCGGTATCCACATAGTGGATGATCGGCGATGACGATGCCCCCTCCTACACCGGTGGTGCCACTCCTCCTAGTTATGCAACGCCACACAACGGCCAACAGCAGCAAGTAGCAGCAACAACAAGAGGGCTCGGCCCTCCAAGTTCTCCTCTTGCCTAGGGAGAGCACAGGAGGGTGAGACGGGAAGGGGGGATGAAGTAGGTGGTTTCTCTTCTCAAGCTCTAGCCCAGGAACTCCAAAGAGAACCCCTTCTATTTATAGAGAGCCTAAAGGACACCTCATCAGGGACACCTCATCATGTCATGATGACAAGGGACACCTCACAAGGACACCTCACCATGTCATGATGACAAGAGGGACACCTTGCAGGGACACCTTGTCATGTAATCATGACAAGGGACAACTCGCAGGGACACCTCACCATGTCATGATGACAAGAGGGACACCTTGCAAGGATACCTCGTCATGTAATCATGACAAGGGACACCTCGCAAGGACACATCGTCATGTAATCATGACAAGGGACACCTCGCAGGGACACCTCACCATGTCATGATGACAAGAGGGACACCTTGCAAGGACACCTCGTCATGTAATCATGACAAGGGACACCTCGTAGGAACACCTCAACATGTAATGATGGTTAATGATGATGAGGTGTCCTCCTTCCAGAAGGGGTGAGGTGGCATGATCCTGGTATGCTCCCTTAATGGATCCTTATCAAGGCTTATTGGGTCTTACCCAATAGGTCCATAATGGGTTAAATAAGGCTTATTGGATAACTTTTATCTAATCCTCTATTCATCGCGTTATCCACCTTTTGTGTGTGACCCTCTAGGCCCAATATCGAGCTGGCCGTGAGTTGTACTCGTTAGAACTCCTTCTGACTTAGTGAATTATTATCTCCATAATAATTCACTCAACTCATCAGTTATGAACATACTAGGCCACTATGCCATAATCACCAGATGACACGAGTGATCAAATCCATTAGACCTGTCTGCCCACAGTTACTGTGTACCTGTAGTCCCTCATCCATCTATTATCCTAGAGACCATATATAAGGCATGGTGTTGTTAGGTCTATATGGAATCTATTAAAGTCAAACTCTTATCGGATTCTCCCGGAGAACTCCTTCTCACTAAATCCAATTGACCCTGGCCAGGGATTTGCCTTAGTAAGACAATATGGGATATTCCTCTCATGATACCGAGAGTGGATGATCCTTTATTGACACATAATTGCCTTCGTAAGGTTGGCAACCATTCCCAATGACTGGCCATACTAGACCTGGAACATACAGACCAATAAATCCAGTATCAAAGAATGGAGTACTCAAACAAGACATCTTTGGTGTCTCAAGTCTAAGGACTAGTTACACAACTGAGACTACGGAATCTCTATCTGACAATCAGGTATCATTAACCATATAGTATTCCGAGAACGAATCATTCAGTGAACTCATTCTCCAATAAGCACCTGCACCATATCCCTAGTGTCTCCACACAAGCAGCTATGAGACTAGCTGCTTCCATTATATGGACAGGTATATGGCACACCGGTCTTTCCGGTCATCTCAATGTCCTTCTTAAGTAACCTATGACTAGGAATATTTAGGATCTGTGTTTAAAGAGGATCGGCCTCATTATCATGATCTCATCATGATCTAATTCCCATTGCACAGACCCATGGACATCACATTATACATACGCATGGAATATACAGTGTGAAAATACCATTATAATATTACCAAAAGATATTGTACATAATTACTAGTGCCATCACTCACGTGAATTGGCTTGCAGGGCACCTATAACTAGCAATCTCCCACTTGACCTAAAACCAATCACCTACATGTCTGATTCCCATCAGACCTCGGTGTCGCTCAAAAATAATTTGAGTCAGTGGCTTTGTCAGTGGATCTGCAATGTTATCATCGGATGAAATTATTTTTACTGCTACATCGCCACGGGCCACAATCTCTCTTAGAATGTGCTTAGACTTCTGATAAGACCTAGGTTCCTTTGCTTGAGTAATCGCCCCGTTGTTGTCGCATAACAATGAAATTGGCTCTTCATGGCCAGACACCACTCCTAAATCTGTGATGAACTTCTTCATCCAGATAGCTTCTTTTGCTGCTTCTGAAGCAGAAATGTACTTCGCCTCGGTAGTCGAGTCCCCAGTAGTCTCTTTCTTGGAACTCTTCCAGCTTACTGCTCCTCCATTCAGGGTAAAAACATAGCCAGAGTTAGACTTACTATCATCGATGTCAGACTGGAAACTTGAGTCTGTGTAGCCTTCAAACTTGAGGCTACCTCCTCCATATACTAGTAAAAGATCCTTAGTCCTTCTTAAGTACTTAAGGATACACTTTATTGCCTTCCAGTGTTCTAAACCTGGATCTGCCTGGTACCTGCTCGTAACACTTAGAGCATGCGCTATATCAGGTCTAGTACATAACATTGCATACATGATAGATCCGATAGCAGACGCATAGGGTATTCTATCCATGTATGCCCTTTCTTCTAGAGTCTTTGGAGACATACTCTTAGAAAGAGAAATTCCATGTCTCAGTGGTATGAGACCTCTTTTGTAATTTTCCATGCCAAATCTTTTGACTATGGTGTCTATGTACATGGACTGGGACAAGCCAAGCATCCTCTTAGATCTATCTCTATAGATCCGAATCCCTAAAATGTAGGATGTTTCCCCTAAGTCCTTCATGGAGAGTTCTTTGATAACCAAGTCTTAACTGTGGATAGCATTCCAATATCATTTCCAATGATGAGAATGTCATCCACATACAACACCAAGAAAATGATAACACTCCCACTTACCTTCCTATATACACAAGGCTCATCTTCGTTCTTAACGAAGTCATAATATCTGATTACCTCATCAAACCTTATGTTCCAACTTCGGGAAGCTTGCTTTAGTCGATAAATAGACTTAAGCAACTTGCACACCTTATCTGGACTTTTCTCGGAAATGAATCCATCAGGCTGTATCATATACACCTCTTCCTCGAGGTTGCCATTGAGGAATGTAGTTTTTACATCCATCTGCCAGATCTCATTGTCATGGTATGCTGCAATGGCCAATAAAATTCTGATAGATTTTAGCATGGCAACGGGCGAAAAAGTTTCATCATAGTCAATACCTTGCCTTTGACGATATCCTTTTGCCACAAGTCTTGCCTTAAAGGTCTCTACCTTTCCATCTACTCCAATCTTCTTCTTGAAGATCCATTTGTACCCAATGGGTACAATACCCTCAGGTGCATCATCTAGGTTCCAAACTGGTTGGAGTACATGGAATCCATCTCAGAATTCATGGCCTCTTGCCATTTCCTGGAGTCTATACTCATAATAGCCTCCTCGTAGGTTTGAGGATCAATATCTTCGGAGTCTTGTCCCTTGATATGTCCCACATATCTTTCAGGAGAGATAGGAACTCTACTTGACCTATGCAAATTTGGAATTTGTGTGATAGGTACTTGAACAAACTCTTCTTGCAGAATGGTGCTTGAGCCAGGTTCCCCAACCTCACTCAATTCTATCACACTCCCACTGTTTCCACCAAGAATGTGTTCCTTCTCAAGAAACACTGCTCTCTTGGCGACAAAGACCTTTTGGTCCTCAGGGTGATAGAAATAATACCCACAAGTTTCCTTGGGGTATCCACGAATATGCACCGTTCTGACCTTGATTCCAATTTATCAGGATTGTGTCTCTTAACGTGGTTAGGGCAGCCCTAAATCTTAATAACTTTAAGATCGGGCTTCTTCCCTTTCCATATCTCATATGGAGTAGACTCTACCGTCTTAGTTGGAACTCTGTTCAGAAGGTAAGCTGCGGTTTGTACGGCATATCCCTAGATGACATGGGTAGGTTGGCAAAACTCATCATGGATCACACCATATCTAAATATGTGCGATTCCTCCTTTCCGATACACCATTGAGCTGAGGTGTATGAGGAGGAGTCCATTGGGATAGAATCCCATGGTCCTTTAGAAATTGGGTGAACTCTGTACTCAAGTACTCTCCTCCTCGATCTAAATGAAGAATCTTAATACTCTTTCCAGTCTGATTTTCTAGTTCATTCTTATATTCTTTGAATTTTTCAAAGGCCTCAGACTTGTACTTCATTAAGTACACATGTCAATACCTTGAGTAGTCATCAGTGAATGTAATGAAGTAAGAATATCCTCCTCTGGCTTGTTCGGACATAGGTCCACATACATCAGTATGTATGAGTTCTAGTAACTCAGAAGCTCTCTTTCCAGTTCCACTAAATGAAGAGTTGGTCAACTTTCCTTGAAGGCAAGATTCATAGGTTGCATATGATTCATAATCAAATGGGTCTAAATATTCATCCTTTAACAACCTTTGAATTCTACCCTCATGGATATGACCTAGCCTACAATGCCATAGGTAAGCTTCGTTCACCTCATCTCTCTTTCTTTTAGACGTACTAACATTCATGACATGTGAAGCAACATCTAATGTAAACAAACCATTGAACAATGTTCCTTTACTAATGATCTCATCATCCAAAATTAGTGAACAACCATTGTTCTCAAAAACAAACTTATATCCATTTTTAGTCAAACATGAAATGGAAATGATGTTTTTGATGATAGAGGGAACAAAGTAACATTTATCCAACACAAGTGTGGCTCCACGAGGTAGTAGTAGGTTGACTTCGCCGACAGCAACAGCAGCAACTTTTGCGCCATTCCCCATTCTTAAGTCAACCTCACCCTTTGAGAGTATCCTACACTTTGTCAGAACCTACAACGAATTGCAAATATGAGATGCACATGCGGTATCTAATACCCATGCATTATCATAATTTTCTGACAAATGGAGATCAATCATGAATATACCTGAAGCTTCTCCAAGCTTCTGCTTTGCCTTTTCTACAAGATATTCCTTGCAGTTCCTCTTCCAATGCCCATCCTTGCCACAGTGGAAGCACTTTCCTTTATCCTTGGCCGGGTCTTTCTTGGCAACCTTTGCCTTGCCCGCTTTATTGCCTTTGCTTTTGCCCTTCTTAAGGGTCTTCCGTGCCTTCCTCTTCTTGTTGATCTCATCAACGTGGAGAACTGGCTTCTCCTTCTTAGTGGAACCCTCAGCTTCCCTTAACATATTAAGGAGCTCAGGTAGGGTTGCCACTATCTTGTTCATATTGAAATTCATAATGAACTGTGAAAAGGAATCTGGAAGGGATTGAAGTATTAGATCCACACACAGGTCATCCTCGAGGACAAGTCCTAGACCTGTGAGCTTCTCGATCCACTCAATCATCTTCAGGACATGGTTCTGAACCGATGCCCCTTCTGTCATCCTCATCCTGAACAGACTCTTTGATATCTCGTATCTTTGAGTTCGTCCTTGCTCCTCAAACAAGGAGCGAAGATGCAGCATGATGGATTGAGCATCCATCTTTTCATGCTGTCTTTGTAGCTCGGGAGTCATAGAGGCTAACATATAACATTGAGCAAGAACCAAATCTTCCTTATACTTCTTATAGTGAGAAATAACTTCCTCACTAGTCCCTTCCACTGGCTCGGCAACGATCTCATCGAGGACATACACAATTTTCTCTGCTGTAAGAACAATTCTCAGGTTCCGAAGCCAATTAGCGTAGTTAGGACCACTGAGACGATTGACATCTAATATGCTACAGAGTGGGTTTGCAAGCGACATTTTTCTGAAAAATAAAGATGTAGTAGAAATAAACAACATGCAGACTTTTGGATTTGTAGAAAATTAAGACATGGATTTTTATCTCAATTTTATCCCACTATTTTCTCGCAAGACACATGACACCCTCTAGCATGTGAATTGGAAGTTTCCGAAAAACTCCTAGTGGGGATCGGGATCCAATTTGGCATCTTGGCATGACCTCGAGGGACTCGACCAATCATACCAAGCCCAAATGGCAGGCAACTCTTGTCAATCACAACTCTTGTGATTCCCGTCATAATTTGGCCTCCAAATTACCATGGCCCAGAGGGACTCCGCCAACCATGATGTTTGGCTAAGTCAACACCATCATTACTAGATGAGTTTGATTCAGTGATATGTTCCCGAGGGACTCGGCCAAACATACCCTGTCCTCAAGTCACCGGTAACATCTCCATGTCGTAGGCCAGATATCAAATTCCAATATAAGTGAGCCCGGAGTGACTCCGCCAACCCACTCTATATCACGAAAAGACGTCTGCCCTATAATGATGGAAGGCCACGTGAGTCAATCTTATTGTTACACTCTTTCCGACTTAATATATTAAAAGCAGAGGGGTTTTTATTTTATTTGAGTGGTCTCATAGCTAAATAATACACGTCCCACACATATATTTAGCATATACTTACATCTCATGCAAATATGTACCTAGTAGGTGCGGAAATGAATATAAATCATATATATAAATAACCACACTAGATGATCATGGACCAAATTCTAACGTGATCAAGCCTGAGCCAAAAGATTTGATCAGTAAGCCCTATGTGTGTTCCCAATGCATCCCATGCACAGTGTTCATCCTCCTCTTCGTCATTAGCTCTGTCCGTGATTCCATGCTTCCGCCGAGCCTCCGAGAGTGATTTCAAATAATTACAATAATTACAAATAACTATAGGCACGCAGACCCAAAAATTTACATTTAATCAATTAAGAAACCTTGATCATGTCAAGGGGAATTACACCATTGGGAGAGGTAGAAATACACAACGATTTTAATGAGAAACAGAAGGGGGCTCGCAGACCCCAATGAATCACCATCCACACATAGGTCCATGATCATCCGCCCACAATATACACATCACATGGATATATATAAGCTACTAGAAATTAATTAAACACTTTAACTAATAAAACTATTAGATTAACTCTTAATCTAATACATGGATTAACTCTTAATCAATCTGAATCGATCAAAATATCAAAACACGAACATCATAGCCTAACCAGGTGTCCCTTGTCATGATTACATGACGAGGTGTCCTTGCAAGGTGTCCCTCTTGTCATCATAACAAGGGACACCTCGCAGGAACACCTCATCATGTAATGATGGTTAATGATGATGAGGTGTCCTCCTTCCAGAAGGGGTGAGGTGGCATGATCCTGGTATGCTCCCTTAATGGATCCTTATCAAGGCTTATTGGGTCTTGCCCAATAGGTCCATAATGGGTTAAATAAGGCTTATTGGATAACTTTTATCTAATCCTCTATTCATCGCGTTATCCACCTTTTGTGTGTGACCCTCTAGGCCCAATATCGAGCTGGCCATGAGTTGTACTCGTTAGAACTCCTTCTGACTTAGTGAATTATTATCTCCATAATAATTCACTCAACTCATCGATTATGAACATACTAGGCCACTATGCCATAATCCCCAGACGACACGAGTGATCAAATCCATTAGACCTGTCTGCCCACAGTTACCGTGTACCTATAGTCCCTCATCCATCTATTATCCCAGAGACCATATATTAGGCATGGTGTTGTCAGGTCTATATGGAATCTATTAAAGTCAAACTCTTATCGGATTCTCCTGAAGAACTCCTTCTCACTAAATCCAATTGACCCTGGCCAGAGATTTTCCTGAGTAAGACAATATGGGATATTCCTCTCACGATACCGAGAGTGGATGATCCTTTATTAACACATAATTTCCTTCATAAGGTTGGCTACCATTCCCAATGACTGGCCATACTAGACCTGGAACATCCAGACCTATAAATCCAGTATCAAAGAATGGAGTACTCAAACTTGACATCTTTGGTGTCTCAAGTCTAAGGACTAGTTACACAACTTAGACTACGGAATCTCTATCTAACAATCAGGTATCATTAACCATATAGCATTCGGAGAACGGATCATTCAGTGAACTCATTCTCCAATAAGCTCCTGCACCATATCCCTAGTGTCTCCACACAAGCAGCTATGAGACCAGCTACTTCCATTATATGGACAAGTATATGGTACACCGGTCTTTCCGGTCATCTCAATGTCCTTCTTGAGTAACCTATGACTATGAATATTTAGGATCTGTGTTTAAAGAGGATCAGCCTCATTATCATGATCTCATCATGATCCGATTCCCATTTCACAGACCCATGGACATCACAGTATACATACGCATGGAATATACAGTGAGAAAATACCATTATAATATTACCAAAAGATATTGTACATAATTACAAGTGCCATCACTCACGTGAATTGGCTTGCAGGGCACCTATAACTAGCAGGATTTCATCACCCTTTCCTTTGCCCAAAAATCACAAAAAATGTCACATTCTTGCATTTGCCTAAACTTTCAATAAAAACTAGTAGACTTGGCCCTAGAGTTCATAATTAGATTTATCCTTTCTAAATTTCAAAACTTCTCTTTAAGTCTGGTGTCTAGGATTAGAGGTTAAAAAGCTTACGCTTAAGTCAGCTAGAGGTTATTTAATTAGGTCCTTGCAAAAGCAAAGGGGGCCTCCCTCTACTCCACCTCTTACCTAGCCAGTACAAGAAGAGTTACGATTGGACTTAAGCAAGCATAAATCCATTTTGAGAAAAATAACATAGGTCCAAGGAACACTTAGTGTTTAGGCTATTTTGTGTTTGTTCATAGATTTGGCTCAACCTATAGACGAGATCGAAAGATTCTTTCATAGGATGGCCAACCAAGACCAGAACCAAGTTGCTAGAAATGTAGAGGAGGTCACACCCAGATAGATGAAGGAGTACTTTATTCCTTTTGATTATCAACCTACTACTTGCATCAGGCCAGAAATTCCTGCAAATCACTTTGAAATCAAGCCAGGAACCATTCAAATGTTGCCATCCTTCTATAGTAATCTCAATGAAGACCCCTATCAGCATATAGATGAGTTCCTAGAGATTTGTTCCACTGTCAGGATCGAAAATTTCACTGAAAATGCCTTGAGACTGACCCTATTTCCATTCTCTTTAAAAGATAAGGCCAAACATTGGTTAGGAACCATAGGGAGAACCATTAGAACATGGCCAGAAATGCAGCAGGAGTTTTTGAAAAAGTTTTATCCCATTGGCCGTACTAACACCATGAGAAGGGCAATAACTGGATTCTCCCAACACCCGGGAGGGTTAATGCATGAATCATGTGAGAGATTGAAAGAGTTGCTTAGAAAATGTCCCCACTGTTCGGTTGAGTGTAATTTCATATCTTATTCCCTCCTATTTTGATGATGACAAATGTGATTTGAATGTAAATTATTTGAAACATGATAAATACATTTCACCTGAAATTCATATTAAAAAAAAAACATGTCTCAAAGCACACTTATCATTTGCACTCATAATAAAATATTTTACTAATGATATATGTGTTTAATTTTCAGGTACAAACAATTTTTGCAAAAGAAGTGTCGACATACTCCACAATGGTGTCGACACAATAACCCAAATTCAAAGGCAAAAAGATGAACAAATGTTGAGACTGTGTCGACACATATCAAAGAGTGTGTCGACACGACTTGCAGATTCTAGAAATCAGACTACTCAGGTCGACGCACTCTCAGGGCAGGTCGACACTGGATCCTGCTCCCAGAACAGCAGTTTTCAGAATTGGGGATAGCAGGTCGACGCAACACCAGAGCAGGTCGACATTGGATCCTGCTCCCAGAACAGCTGTTTTCAGAACCAGGATAGCAGGTCGACACAATACCAAAGCAGGTCGACACTGGATCAGTTCCTAGAACAACCTGTTTCAAGATTTGGGCAGTGTGTCGACACCACCACTAGGGCAGGTCGACACACTACGGAAAGTTTGCAACTTAAATTGGATGTTTGCCACGTGTCAGCCTAGGGAGATGGGGTATCAACCTAGGATTGTGTGCCCTTGTACTTAAAGGGTATGTTTGGAATCGTTTGGGTATAAAAGGCCCCCAATTGGCCGTCCATCAAGAGAAGAGACCCAACTAACTCTTAGAGCCTCCAAAAAGTTTCCTGGCGGCTACAAGAGGTCGTCTCCCTCCTCTGCTCTCCGTGTGCTTCCAGAAGACCAATTCTCACCAATTCAAGTGTGAGAATTGAAGTGTGATCCCTGTAGAAACCTCTGAAGCATCCCAAGGAAGCAGATCCAGTAGAAGCCTTCGTTGGAGAAGAATTCAAGGAAGATCCAACAATTCCAAAGTGCAGAGCATCGGTTTTGGACTTCAAGATTGCAAGCCTCTTCCCAATCCAAGCTTCTACAAGGGAGTACACTTGAAGGACGAAGTTATTTAATACAATTCATTGTACTTCTGTTCTTCTGAGATATCTTTTGAGATTATGCAAGTGCTTCTGCATAGCTCTCATTAGTGCTCTCATTTTCGACTAGATCTGTTGCTAGAAGATCTATGTCTTGAGTTGGTGTCTAGCAAGTCTTATGTGAGCATTGTGCTCAAGTTGTGTGGGCATTGTGCTCAGGTTGTTGTGAGCCGTTGTGCTCAGTTTGAGTTGTCTAACTCAAGGTTGTGTTGAGCAGTCTTGCTCAGTTGTTCTAGAGTAGTCTTACTCTAGAAGTTGTGTGAGTTGTAAGCTCTCAAGTGTTGGAGTTGTTAGGCTCCAGTGGGTGTGTTACCCAGTTGTTTTAGTGAATCCTCATGGAGTGTGAGGGTGGATGTAGGAATCACTTGGGTGATTTCCGAACCACCTAAAAATCCTTGTGCATTTGTCTAATTGTGGTTTTATCATTTCATCCATTAGATGCTTGCATAGGATCGGTTAATATTCACTTAATCAACTTGTTTCACATCTATTTTACCAACTCACTCAAATCTCATCAGATCTGTGGTTTTTCACTGATAAAATTGCCTCTGATTCAAAAGTGTTTTTAAATTGTATAAGCTTCCGGAAAAAGTGGCAAAGATCTATTCATCCCCCCCTTCTAGATCTTTTCCTCACCTTCACTTCGATCCTTCAATTGGTATCAGAGCGGGTTTACTTTGATCTGATTTGATCTGAGCAGTTTTTGTTTCTGAGTGTTGTGTGTTTGAGTGTTTGTCTGTTTGTTTGCTAAGCATTTTCTTTCTGCTTTAGAGTCCAAAGGTTTCATAGCTGAGGGTCATTCCATAAATAGGCCACCATTCTTTAATGGGACGGACTATTCTTACTGGAAAAACAGAATGCAAGTATTTTTAAGGGCCCAGAACTATGAGATCTGGAAAGTAGTGGAAGTGGGGCCCTATGAAAACCAGGGAGAAGAAGACACCTGGACTAGGGAACAAATAAGGAAAGCTACATTGAATTATAGTGCCATGAACATGATTCAATGTGCTGTCCATCCCAAGGAGTATTCGAGAATCTCAATGTGCAAATCTGCCAAAGAGATGTGGGATAAACTCGAATTACTCTATGAGGGAACATCACAAGTAAAGGAGACTAAGCAAATATTCTAGTTTCAAATATGAACTTTTCATGATGAAGTCTAACGAAAATATTTCTGAAATGTTTGCCAGGTTCATGGTGATTGTGAATGGATTAAAGGCCTTGGGTAAGGAATATACAATGCAGACTTGGTAAGAAAAATCTTACGTTCACTTTCTTCAATTTGGCATACAAAGGCCACTGTCATTGAAGATTCAAAAGATCTGTCCAAAATCTCTTTGGATGAATTGATTGGATCCTTAATGACATATGAAATCAACTTAAAAAGAAATGAAGAACACATAATTAAGACCAAGCCTATGGCACTTAAGGCCTCTTCAAGCAATAAAGATAAAAGTCAGGAAAAGACAAGTTCTGAGGAGTCTGAGTCAAATGAGGATGAAATTGCCCTCATGACCAGGCAATTCAGAAAATTCTTGAAATACAGAAAAGGAAAAATGTCTGGGAAAAAGAAGTTTTTCTCAGGTAAGAAAAACACTTCCT
This sequence comes from Colocasia esculenta, assembly GCA_014218235.1. Classification (NCBI taxonomy): domain Eukaryota; kingdom Viridiplantae; phylum Streptophyta; class Magnoliopsida; order Alismatales; family Araceae; genus Colocasia; species Colocasia esculenta. The sequence continues at coordinate 171,949,565 of CM024754.1, forward strand.
CTTCTAATTTCAACAAGAATCACAAATCTGACGAAAATATTGTCTGTTACAGGTGCAACAAACCAGGACACATGAAGGGAGAGTGTCCTGAGAACAAGAAAGAAAAGCACAAGAAGTTCCAGAAATTTAAGAAGCCAAAGGCCATGGTAGCCACTTGGTCTGATGAAGACTCAAGTGAGGAAGAAGAAGAGAAGAAATCCTCAAGCTCTGAAAGTGAGGAGGTTTGCTTCATGGCCAACAGCTCAGATGGAAAGGTAAGTACATCCTTCGAAGACTACACTATAGATGATTGGCAGGATGCTTATGCTAGTTTGGTTGAAAAATTTTCTGAAATGAGGAAAGAAAACAAACACATCAAAAAGAAAATTGAAAACCTTTACCATAACCAATCTTCAAACCATAGAATTTGTGAACTGGAAACTGAAATAACAGAATTGCATGAAGAAAAAGAAAATCTCATGAACCTTATTGATGAACTAAAACTTGCCTCTCAAAAGGCCTCCCAAGAATTCAAAACTTAACTGAAAAGCTGAAATTGAAAAACAAGAAAAACAACAGAAGATTGAAGAAATTGAAACTCTTAAAAACCAGCTAAAAGAAAGGGATGAAGTTATCCAAACCTTCACAAAAGGTAAAGATAACTTAGAGGCACTGCTAGGAACCACCATGACAACCACCTCTCATGGATTAATTCAACAAAAAGAAACCCATGAAAGACAAATCTGGTGAGAAAAAGGGCAAAGCACCACTAATTTAATTTGTCAAGGGTCCTAATCTTGAGAACACAGAAATTCAACAAACAGCAAACAAAACCTTAAACAAAACACAAAACAAAGCAAAAACTAAAAAAAAAGAAGACAATCAGGTCGACACAGTCCCCTGACAGGTCGACACTAGTCCACAAGAACAAGGCTTCTGTGGCTGCTATGTCGACACCAGTACAGGAGAGGTCGACCTGCTCAACATCAAAAGCTGCAAACAACTCAACCAAAAATTCAAATAAAAATTTGAAAAATAAGAAAAAGTCAAAAGAAATAATTCATGAAAAACCTTGGACCTCCAAGACAACATTTCAAGATGATTGGACCAATCCTTGGAGCCAATGGTATGATAACCCATGTTGGTATCATCCTCAATTCCTTTATCCAAATCTCTTGATGTACCAACAAAATCCCTGGATTCCACCTCCTCATCTGAACTCCAATTTTCAAATGAAAAACTCCCCTCCTACCAAAACAAAAATCTTGGTGCTTTCATTCCTAAAAGAAAGAACAAACAGAAAAAGGCTGAAAACACCAATGTAACAAAACAAAAATCAAAAACAGGTCAAATTTGGGTGAGAAAAGATTTACTGACAATGTTCAAACATTCTGATGGTCCCAACTCTGTTTGGGTACCAAAATCTTCTCTCCACTGATCTTTTTGCAGGAAGGTCGTGCACCCAACACCAATGTATGGTTTCTTGACAGTGGGTGTTCACGACACATGACGGGAGACAGAGCCAAATTCTCATTCCTGCTTGAAAAGGAGGGAGGGTCAGTTACATTTGGAGGTAAAAATAAAGGAAAGATCATTGGATCTGGAAAGGTTGGTCAAACTTCTTCAAACTCAGTAGATAATGTTTTATTAGTTGATGGTCTTGATTATAATTTGCTCAGTATCAGCCAACTATGTGACAAAGGTCACAAAGTTGTGTTTGAATCTGATTTTTGTAAGATAATTGATTCATCAACTGATAAAATCAAATTCTTTGGAAAAAGAGAAAACAATGTCTACATGATCAACCTTAATAAAAACTTTTCTGAAAATCTTTGCTTTGTTGCAAATAAAGATGAAATTGCATGGACTTGGCACAAAAGACTTGGCCATGCAAGTTTCAGAACATTGAATAAGTTGTTAAGACTGAACTTGGTTAAGGGTCTTCCTGAATCTTTTTCTAATGTTGAAGATCAAGTTTGTGGGATATGTGCTAAAGGAAAACAAACTAGGAAATCTTTTAAAACCTTCAATGAGGTACTTACATCTAGGCCACTAGAACTTCTTCACATGGACCTTTTTGGGCCAACAAGAGTTCTAAGCTTAAGTGGCAAGAGATATGGGTTTGTAATCATTGATGACTTTACTAGATTTACTTGGGTTATCTTTCTATCCCACAAAAGTGATACTTGCCTTGAATTCAGGAATTTCTGTACCACTATCTTAACAACTTATCCATATAAAATCAAAAACATTTTAACTGATCATGGGGGTGAATTTGATAACACATCCTTTTCTGATCTATGTGCTGAATTTCAAATATTTCACAAGTTTTCTTCACCTAGAACTCCAGAACAAAATGGAGTTGTGGAAAGAAAGAATAGAACTCTTGTGGAAATGGCTAGATCCATGCTCTTAGGAAGTAATCTGCCCAAATCCTTCTGGGCTGAAGCTGTTAACACAGCCAATCATATCCTAAATAGAGCTTTGATCAGACCAAAGATCAGAAAAAACCCCCTATGAATTGTTGAAAAACAAAAAGCCAACTGTTTCTTATTTCAAACTTTTGGGTGCAAATGCTTTGTACACAATAATAACAAAGAAAACCTTGACAAGTTTGATGCTAAGAGTCAGGAAGCTATCTTCCTTGGCTATTCTGAAGTGTCAAGGGCTTTCAAAGTGTACATTCTAAAAACCAAAACTGTTGAAGAATCTCCACATGTTATTTTTGATGAAAATTCCTTTTCCACTAATGATTCTAAATCTTGCAGGGAAAGACAAGACAATGAAGAGGATGACCTCATTGTGGATTCTTCACCAACTGTTGAGGAGCTTGTCAATAATGAAGAGAACCTGAACAACAACTCACCATCTTCAAGTGGGTCAGGTAACATTGCTCCAGAAGTGGGTACTTCTCAACAGGTAATTTCTGAACCTCGATATCTGAGAGATCACCCATTAGACAGTGTAGTTGGCAATTTAAATGATAGAGTAAGGACCAGATCATCCTTCTTGCAAAATATTGAAGAAGACCCACTAGCTCTAATTTCCCAAATTGAACCCAAGTCAATTGATGAAGCCTTATCCAGTTCTGATTGGATTAATGCCATGCATGATGAGCTTCATCAATTCGAAAGAAATCAAGTATGGGAATTAGTACCTAGACCTAGTGACCAAGCAGTGATTGGTACTAGATGGGTTTTCAGAAATAAGTTAAATGAAACTGGTCAAGTAATAAGAAACAAAGCTAGGCTAGTTGCAAAGGGGTATAACCAAGAATTTGGAATTGACTTTGAAGAATCATATGCCCCTGTAGCTAGACTAGAAGCTGTCAGAATTTTCCTTGCTTTTGCATCCTCCATGAAATTCAAAGTCTATCAAATGGATGTCAAAAGTGCATTCTTAAATGGATATATAAAGGAAAATGTTTTTGTTGAACAACCTCCTGGATATGAAATGAAAAATATCTAACCATGTTTTCAAGCTTAATAAGGCTCTCTATGGTCTTAAGCAAGCTCCAAGAGCTTGGTATGACCGGTTGAGTTCCTTTTACTTGAAAAAGGATATTCTAGAGGTAATGTTGATCAAACATTGTTCACAAAAAACAGTTAAAAATCAAATAATTGTAGTCCAAATTTATGTTGATGACATAATATTTGGATCAACCAATAAAGGCCTTTGCACTGAATTTTCAAATCAAATGAAGAATGAATTTGAAATGAGCTTAATGGGAGATTTAACATTCTTTTTGGGATTGCAGGTTAACCAAACACATGAAGGAATCTTCATCAGTCAAACCAAATATGTCAAGGAGCTATTAAAGAGGTTTGACTTTCAGAACCTCAAGCACTCAAGCACACCAATTGCAATTAATGCTAAACTAGAAGAAGATCCATCTGGTAAGTCAGTAGATCCAAAGACCTACAGAGGTATGATTGGCTCTCTGCTCTATCTTACAACTTCTAGACCTGATATTCAGTTTTGTGTGTGTTTATGTGCTAGATTCCAATCTAATCCTAAAGAAAGTCACATGCTTGCTGTTAAACGAATCTTCAAATATCTTGTTGGAACATGTGACTTAGGTATTTGGTATCCTGCTGGTTGCAAGTTAGATCTGTTTGCCTATTGTGATGCTGATTATGCTGGGTGCAAATTAGATAGAAAAAGCACAAGTGGCTTGTGTCTATTTCTAGGTGGGTGCCTTATCTCTTGGCTTCTAAGAAGCAACATTCAGTTGCTCTGTCAACTGCAGAAGCTGAATATGTTGCAGCAGGTAGATGTGGAACTCAGATTCTCTGGGTGAAACATCAACTTCTGATTACAACCAAGATTTAGGGTGTGTACCCATCCTATGTGATAAACTAGTGCCATAAATTGTCTAAAAACCCCATTCAGCACTCCAGAACAAAAACACATTGAAATTAGGCATCATTTCTTGAGAGATGAGTTGCCAAGAAATCCTTTGAACTCCACTTCATTGAAACTGAAAACAAATTGCAGACATATTCACTAAACCCCTTCCTGAAAACAGATTTTCATCCTTAAGAGAGAACTTGGTCTTTGTAAATGTCCACCTTCTTGATCTCTCTCAGGTTTGGGTTGAGTGTTATGCATTGTCTAAGGGGGAGTTCTTTGCATTTCATAATTCTTTGCTTCCTTGAGTTACATGTTCATATCTCTCTCACTTTCATTCTATTTCCCTTTTTACAATAAATTCTCCAACTCTTATTGTGTTGAAATTTCTTGGTATATCAAATGGTGATTTGGAGAAGGACAAGTTATGCTTGTCTGGACACTTTCACTATGCGAGAGTATATGTCTCCGCCAAGTACTAAGAAATTGATATGCAATTGTTGAGGGGGGCTTTTATTGTTCAAAGAGATACTTTCTGATTTCAAAAACTTGCTTATTTTCACTTCCATTTTCTTTTGATAATGAATTCTTCAACTCTTATTGTATTGAAAATTCTGGTATATCAAATGGTGTTTGGAGAAGGACAAGTTAGCTTGTCTGGAAAACTTTCATTATGCGTGAGCATATGTCTCCGCCAAGTACCAAGAAATGGATATGCATTGTGAGGGGGAGTCTTGTTGTCCAAGAAGAAAACTTTTTGATTTCCAAATTTACGTATCTTTATTTTGATGAAAAGTGGTTGAAATCATCATCTCAGGGGGAGCTAGAAAATTCACAAGTCATGACTTTGCAAAATTCAAACTTTTCTTGAATCTCATCAATTCTTGCATGATGTCATCATTTAGAAGTCTAGAGTCTCAAAATGAACCCTGAGTGATCTATTATATTTTTACTAATCAACTTTCACTATATCTCTCAACCCACAGAAATTCAGATCTCTTCCTAGACTAAACATCAACTTGTGCCTTGAACTTAAAACATTTCCTGTTTGCAATGATGATTGGATGTATTTGATTTCTATCTCACAAACTCTCCAAAATTTTAAAAATCCAACAGAGCAATGGCACTTGTGCTGAGAAACTGCACACCTTCACAATGAATGAAGTGCCATGTATGTCATGAGGCACTATGCTAACTCTGTTCAAAGGGGGAACAAAATAAAAATAAATTCAAAACAAAAGCAAAATGTGCTATGCTTTTTGATGATGACTGAGTAACTGGAAATATTGGCGTCTACAAAACGTATATTTTCATGTCAAAAGGCCTCATTTACCCCTTTGAGACTTGACAATGATAAATGTAAGTATCCAGGGACTATGGTGTGTAAAAAAAGCACTAGTACTTGAGTGAAAGAGATTATATCATTGATAGTTTGTGAAAAGACAAAATGTGAACATTATTGGAGATGTGT